>CAXKVY010007396.1:10000-29624 GCA_964058915.1 Tetropium fuscum | reverse complement strand
ACAGCCGCCACATTTAACTGGCGGTTGGCATTAATTGTTACTACATTCTATAAGAGCCTCAACGGGTGCGGTGTTGTGGTAATATGGGCGGACGGTTACAGTATATATTTTAAAATTCGAAAATTAGAAGTTTTTACTTCTATCGTGTGGTCATAAGCACACACCAAATTTTTTTTAAATTACGAAGTGTTATATTAGACTGTGTCAGTCGTGCTTAAGGTTTTGAGAACGAAAGCGGATAAATTTTCGAAACCTAAATGTTTAAAGTCATGGATGTATATTGTTATATATAATTTTTATATATAGAGTTATATATATAATATATTAGGATATATAATTTTATATATAAAGTTAAATAATTCATTTTTTTGCCGTTATTATCAACATTACATCAAAAATAAGGTCACTTCTAAATAACGACTTTTAATGGGATTTAACTTGGCTAATTAGTTTTTATCTGACGTTTCGTGTTCTTGTATCATCAACTTAATTTATTTAAATACGACTGTTTCCTTTATATGACATTTTTTATAAATTTTATATTTATAAATACTTTATATGCTTTATAAATACATATTCTTAAAGTATTTTCCATGCCGAGTTTAAAGATGTGTCTCATGAGCTGGTTTAATTACGTTTTGCATACAATCGTCATAATCGGGAAATTTACCCGATAGAGAGAGATACAATGCCGGTTAAATAAAGTTCAAGTTGCATATCCATGGGGTCAACACATTGATTCAAAAAAATCTCCGTTAACTTGATTCGTGTTTTTATTATTAAAAACAATCAAAATTTTCGAAAATCGTTTTTATTAGAAATGCTATTGACGATTTTCAAATGCCATTTAGTTCGCCAACTTTGCAACAAGTTAACTTGTTTCTCGACTTTGTTTTTCTTACCGTTTCCGAGATCCCGTGCATTGCATCGAATATGAAGCACCCATACAGGGTGCTTCATCGGGAGATAGAAAATCTAATTTTGTATTACCTGCTTTAGAAAAAAAGTGTCTCATTTGAAAGACAAAAAATGTTGTGGTTTGAAGTTACTAAAATGTAACGACAAAAACTTGAAGACCCTGTATATTATTGAATTGATTTTAATTTGAAGATGTAAGTTAGTTTATATGTTCTTTTAAAAAAATCAAGGATTTTATGAAAATTAATCATAAAAAAATTTATGAAGATTTATCTTAAATACGTGGATTTTTTTTATAGGAAATTTCACCATTTTTAAATTATTTCTTAATTATCCAAGATGACTAATTGCAAAAACATATAACTACATGTATATACGCAAACAGGTTGGTTTGGATAACTTTTATGCTGTTGTGTATACCATTATGATAATATTACCTCACTTCTGAGATAGTGTTATGTCAATTTGTCAATACGCGGTCTGATTTCAAGATAAATGCTGTGAATGTTTGTGGTGGGATGCGATAGACAGCGATGCGCTCGAAGAGTAGTAATTTTAAGCTGATGCCGATTTTACATTGAAACCTTACAGCATCAGATTGCCTGCGAATATAAAAACATTTATAATAAAAGTTTTTGAAAAATAATAATATTCGTAAACGAAATGTTCGTATACGTTTTCAGAAATGTGTATTACATGGTGACCGAAACATTTCGCATAAACCTCATTAAATATTGAGTAATGGGAAATATTTAGTTCTTAATTATGTACTCAGAATAATCACAAAACTAGACGTACGTATGTTAGGTGATGAAATTAAATTGTCGATTACAATTATGCTTGACATTAGAGTATTAATATCGATTATTAATAGGTTTAATACATCAACCCCATTCAGTGCTGTTTCACGTCATTCAACAAGTTCAGCCATTAATTACAAAACCAATGTTTCAGAGATTACAATAGCTTTATGCGGAACCTTTACCACCATATAATTATTGTCTATGTACTCATATAACTAGTCCACTATAACATCGAAAACCGATTAGTGCCGTACATGATGTATAAATATAATGTGGATAGACCGTATTATGCAAAACGCTGCGACTAACCTACAGCACCGGTAGCTTGACAAATCCTGGCTGCATATAAGCATTTCTTACGTTCAATCAGCAATGTGAGAAATAGTTACTTTCCAATTATAAGAAAATAATACCAGGCGTTGCGACCCTGTATCAAAATTCCGGTGAGGTAACAATCTAAATCGATTCTCGAGAAACCAAATGGTTCTCCTTGGGGCACGTTATGCCATGTCATTATTATCTGGTCAGTTGGGCGACACTGTGCCAAAAGTAAATGTGTTTTAAGGCAAGGGAATTATAAAAATGTGTCTATCTGAAGTTATTAAGGAAAAAAAATAGCAAAATTGCGGGATACGAACATACAACCTTCGATATACAACCTATATGCTTTACCGCTAGGTTACCAAGGATATTAAGGCTTAATTTAGATAACATTTTCTATCATATTTAGATTCAGCATCTCCAAAAATTAATAATGTTGTCAGTGATGACTTTTCAAATTGAAAAATAACATGGCATTAATAATATGCAGCGACTTAATATACCAAAATCAGTTACAAAATTAAATTGTTATTTAAAAAATACTATGACGTCACAGTTCTTACAAATATGGCAGTAAAAATCACGATAGATAACAAAATGTGAGAATTATTGACATGTCCCAGCATTTTCGTCACAAATTATTGGGGATTTTTTTAAGGAATTACTTTCATACTTTTTACTTACCCTGTATAAGAATACTGTTTACTTAATTTCCCAAACGTTTACTTCATATGCCTAATATATTGCATTAAAATAGTAACTTTTAGATATATTTTCTCTTTTTCAGTTATCTTTTGATAGTTTTACGTTGGGCCGCTTCGTGTCTTTCACAACAGATGGTTGTCCTGATGGTGCCTTACAAATATCAGAATTAAATCTGCCCCAAGTAGGGGGTTCGTGGTGTGGGACGTCTTGGGGTCCTGAAATTTACTACAGCGAAACCAAAAGTGTTACAATCTCCGTCAATCTCTTCCGCCTTTCCAAGGTGGATAACTCGTACAACTTCGATTACCGTATGGAATATAAGTTTTTAAGAAAGAAATCGGCCACCATACGTTATGGAGGAGGTAAGTTTAAAATTTATCTGAATAGTATTTTTAGTTTGCATCGTTATTTGGATAGACTAGCTCATGACTGACTATAATTGCAAAATATGACCTGAGTTGAACATTGTGGCTTTAAGTATCCTGGAAATCGACATCTCAGCAGTTTTTCGCATGCCACAGACACAAAATTACATATTTAGAGATCTAATTGCCAACTCTTGATGGACACCCAAATTAAATGAGTAGTGCCATACCTTTGGGGAAAAACATTTTTGCCTACACTATGATTTATATATTTAATAACTAACAGACTCAATAGCTAGAATAGCCTCAAATTGAATAAAAATCCCACATTCACCTGGCAAGTTTTTTAGTGAAATTTTTAAAATGGTATAACATTTTCTATATGATATTGTATGAGTAGCATTTATTAGCTATTTATATGACCAGTTGGGAAAAGTACCGTTTTGTGTAACGAGCAGATTTCTGCGGAACGAGCCCTAGCGAGCGTGCAATGAAATACAAGACGATTCTGACTTTTTGCAACTGTAAGACATTGTTGGAGAATTGGATATACATTTTATCAATGACTTTATTATGACCGCAAAGGCTGCTTAGTAATTTGGAAATAAGTCGCCCCATTGTGCTCAAAATTTTATTACTTTCACTTTTCGCTAGTTCACATAACTTAAATATTCGAGAGTTGTTGTAGGTACATTCTATAATAGGTATATTATGAAAAGCAAATAGACGCGCCCTCTATAATTCATGATTAGGAGTAAGATATGAATAATTACAGATTTCTGTTCGATTATAACTATCGTAGATTGTTAATGACATTTTATAGCGGCTATTATTGCTTATTAGCAAACCAGTTGTGCTATTTTTTTTCATTGATCTTTCTATTATGTTGTCCTGTGGCTCGTGCTAGGCGAGACAAATGTCATATTTGGGGCTTTCGTTTTCCGTGAGTTCGGGAGGTGCCATCTTCTTTTGGATCAGCGTGCTTCAGCTGCCGGTTGGTTTTCCAGCTTAAGTGCTTCCCCATTAAATGGCGTACTTTGTTACTTTCCAAGTAGTTTGGGATTCCTGGGGAGGTAACTGTTTATGTGATTTTATGATTTTGATAAGCAACACATTCGACCTAGGTCGGATTCAATAACTCGTTAATTAAGAACTTCCTAGCATTAGTCCACAGTGTCAATTGAGAAGCATATCGCCTGGGCTCAAAGTCGCTTTACACCCTGGGGTTTCTTTCTTAACCTCAAGATTTTCTCTTGACTTCAAGTTTCTTGACTTCAGTTCACTTCTATTCCTCGCTTCGCTTGGTCGTTACTTAAATTCTTCACTTCTACTCACATCATTTGGAATCTACAGTTTTTCACCTGGATCCCCTTCGATTAATTATTTTCTATTCACTTGGAACCTCCGTTTGATCGTTTGATTCCTCGAGATTTAATTCAGTAGTATGCGTTGCACCCTGGACGGTGTGTTATCTGCCTGAACGTAGATACCTTTCACTTCATTCAGAGCAACTAGCTTGGACACCGCCGTGACCATATACCACCAACTCCTAGGACTTATGGGAAATACGTAGACGTGGTATATGACCGAATCGTTGAGCGTTGGACTTGCCTTCCGTTGGTGCGAAACCTACATTTAGTTTTCATCTCACATAACCCTAATGTTTCAAATCACAAAATAATTCTGAAGGTCAGAATTGATATGTGGAGAAGGCAGCATATTGATAGCTGCATTTTCCGTAAATTTTTGGGTTGCGGTTAGGAGATCAGGGATTTCTAAAATACTAATAGTTTAATGATGCAAATAATCATAAAGGTTTTTGTAAATGTAAACAGCAGAGAGTATCCTCAAACATAGAGCCAAATCCCTATATTATTTAAAAAAAAAAGTCAAACTACAACAACAACAATTTCATAAGAATACGAGATATATATCTTACGACGAGTTATGTAGGATAGATAATATGGGAATAATATAGTAACGATTAATTATACTTACGTTTTGGTAAGGCAGTAGCTATATAGTATGATAACTGTTCAGTATTATTTATATAAATGCTATATTCAAAATGTGTATTTATCTAACGCTATAACTTCCCTATTTTGTCATCATTTTGAATTGATGTGGTCTGCGGATTTAACCCTTAATATAACGAGACCGTAATATTTCATCTTTCCCCTGGGTAACCACAAATAAATTTTCCCACTTAATATAATACGATATAAGAACAACGCATTTCGCGCTTGGTAAGTTCATTAACACAAATGCTGAAACATTTGCCCTTTTAGTTTTTTTACAGTAAACTTCTGGGACTTTTTATAAATAGACCTTATTCTTACACATTTTCTAAGGAAAAAAGGTATACTTCCTCAACAACGCTAGAGGTAACCGTTTCCGAGAAATTCAAATTTCTGCATTCCACTAAAAAAGTTGTGTTGAAACATGATTCCTCGATTCTCGAGATACAGGGTGTTGAAAAACCGATATTTTGATCTGGGCTTCATCAGGCTTTTTTCCGTAGCAAATAGGAATAATATAATATATAATAATATAATATTTTTTTCATAAAACATTTGTATATGTATGTATGTATATATACAGTGAGCTCGTAAAGTTTGGAATAAATTCAATTAATCGTTATTGAAGGATTTTCACAGGAAATCCTTGGACACGTCAACTTTATTTTATAAAATGTCACTTTTTTCAGCCATCGATTTTTTTTTTGTTTTGTTCGTTTTTGAGCTATGACGTCATCGACAATTTTTTTAAATGACAACCCATATTTTTTTTCACGGATTTCGATAGAGCACATTTTTCTGAGTGCGAATATGTCAAAAACATAGTACCTTTAACATTAAAGTGTTCGAGATATTCGGTTGCAAAGTTTTAAGAATGAATTATACAAGCGATGACCAAATGCTAATCATTTATCAAGAAAGCGCAGGAAAAACAACAGTTTTGACAGTTGTCACAATTTTGAAGTTTTTCCTCGCAAGTTTGTGTTTTAATCAGTTGAATAATATCATTAAGTAAGTTGATTAATCATTATTCCATCATAATTCATTTTATTTAAAAATGGTCCGTCGTTTGAGTGAAAGGGAAAGAATCGAAATTTTGATGATGATCGGTTACGGGGACAGAGCTCGCACACAAGTAGAAGTTTGCCGTTTATTTAACAACAAATATCCAAAGAGAGAACCAATTACACAGTCCACCGTTAGCAAAATAGAACAAAAGTTTTTAGAAGTGGGTCATACGAGAGATCGCCCTAGAACGGGTCGTCCACCAGTGCAACAAGATGTTAAATTGAATGTTCTACTAGAGCTTCAAGAAAATCCCCATTTACCCACCCGCCAAGTGGCGGCAAACAACGGAATAGTTCAAAGCTCCGTCTTGAAATATTTGAAATTGAACAAATGGCATCCGTATAAAGTGGTTTTGGTCCAAGAGTTAAACGAAGATGATCCTGACCGTAGGTTACAGTTTTGCCAAACCATGTTGCAACGCCTGATTGATGACGACGGATTTTTACGCAATATTGTTTTTTCTGATGAGGCTACCTTTTATCTCGACGGCACAGTTAACCGGCAAAACTGTAGATATTGGTCTCCTGAAAATCCACACTGGAAAATGGAAACTCGTAGTCAGTTTCCACAAAAAGTTAACGTTTGGGCTGGTATTTGTAGGTAATCGTATTTTGGGCCCATTTTTCTTTGAAGGCGTATTAACAGGTGAAATATATTTAGAATTTTTAAGAGACGACTTAGTCCCTGCACTTGCGGTACTTTACCCAAATGACGTAGATCCAGATCTGCCTCATCACACGATATGGTACCAACAAGACGGTGCACCACCCCATTTTGCAGTGATCGTTCGCGATTATTTAAACCATGTATTTCCTAACCATTGGATTGGTCGCAGGGGAACTATCGAATGGCCCCCTAGATCTCCAGATCTCACTCCCCTAGACTACTTTTTATGGGGCTATTTAAAGAGCAAAGTCTATTTCAATAGACCAAATACCATCGAAGAATTAAAGGACAGAATTCGCAATGAAATTCGAACCATTCAACCCGATACTGTTGGTAAGGTTCTGCAGGAGTTTCAGTGGCGGATGGGATATTGCCAGGAAGTGAATGGAGGTCACTTTGAAAATTTAGGCTGATTTTATTTTTTACTTTAATTATTTATCATTTATTTGTTAAAATATTTTTTTATTTGTTTAAATTGTTGTTAAAAAATTAAACAGATTACTCCCAAATCTTTCAAAATGTTCGATATGCTACCAAAATAAATAATATTACTCCTTAATCTTTTAAAATGTAATAAGCTATAAGCTATTAGAATCAATAAGCTATTAAAAATCTTGACCCGCCCGATAGCTTATGCATGGTGCCATGGTACATTTTATAAACTTTGCAACCGAATATCTCGAAAACTTTAATGTTAAAGGTACTATGTTTTTGACATATTCGCACTCAGAAAAATGTGCTCTATCGAAATCCGTGAAAAAAAATATGGGTTGTCATTTAAAAAAATTGTCGATGACGTCATAGCTCAAAAACGAACAAAACAAAAAAAAATCGATGGCTGAAAAAAGTGACATTTTATAAAATAAGGTTGACGTGTCCGAGGATTTCCTATGAAAATCCTTCAATAACCATTAATTGAATTTATTCCAAACTTTACGAGCTCACTGTATATATATATATATTTGCTTTGAAATTCTTTGCTATTCATATTTGTTTTGTGAAAAGAAATCTTGAAACCACTTAAAAGTTGTACAAGTTCTTTCACCTACATTGAGGATCTTCAGAGTGAAGTACGATTTGTTTTCTTGGTCATTTATAATTGAATTTAAAATATTAATACTACAACACTTTCAGTGACATTTTATGACATTAGTTTTTGACGGAACTAGCATTCATAGAAAACACAAACCTATTCTACTATTTATATTTGTTCTATTTGAACATTAGGCATACAGTTATCCAGAAGATGTTAAACTTTAAAATCCATAAAATCTTGTAGAATATATTAAAACAACTACTTTTCCAAGCTATATGCTAGAAAATATTGTATTACATATACAATAGAATTCTGATGCATTTAAAGAAGAAGTGATGTAGAAATTGCTTGCTTAGTCAAAACTAAAATCATTTGTTGGAATATATTTATTAGCTTTTAAGTTATTTGCTATTCATATTTGTTTTGCGAAAAGGTATCTTGGGTTTGTAGCTGTAAATTTGGGTTTGTAGCTGTAAATCTTGGGTTTGTAGCCGTAGATGAATAATTTCTTTGTAATGAAACATTTCGTAGTGTATCTAAAGACCTATAATTGTAATCAGGAAAATCGCTTAATTTTTCTTGAATCATTTGTAAAGTAGGAACTATATTTTCTTTATACAAATTATTAATTATACGCCGTACTATTACATCTGTGGTAAAACTATGAATGTGTTTTAATTTCACATTTTTTACTTTCCTCTTTTCACGTAATCTATAACATCTTCCCTTTAAATTACACGATTGTGATATTTTAGTTAATTCGTTAATACGTCGTATTATTTCTTTCTCACATTGTGCCCGATTTTCGCCTTTCAAACGTTCATGTATATTTAAAATAATACGTTGACTTTGTATATGTTGATTTTTAAACTCAAAGGTTGATTCGCCGTATTCTACAATAACCGGTTCAACTATTTCGGGATTTTCAGGTGTTACATTATTACTTTCTACATAAAATGACCTCCAGAACGCCATGGTAAATAGGAACTAATTATAATATCTTGCCTTTTAGCAGTAAATGTTTTAAATCGGTATTCACGCACTGCACTGATAAACCGTTTTTCAATCCGACACGCAGCGCGGCGATCAACAGAGGAATGATTTACGACGCAGTAGGCCAGTCTGTTTATTCTCTTTACACCAGCGCGCAGCCATAGATAGTTCAACGGGCTGACTTTAGTTCCTGTAACGGACTCCCATGCACGTTTTCAACTACTCTTCGAATCTCAATGCCATTGCTAAATACATAGGACGAAATATCAAGATAAGTGCGGATGATCCTGTGCTTTAGTACCGACCAGTTTCAATTCTGCTCGTATACACTTTACTTGTACTCAGTTAAAATCATGGTCGGCTATTTAAATATACAATTTTAAGAAATTTTAGTGAGGCCTACAATCAGGTTATAATTACATTTGTTGAAAGTATAATTGCTAATGACAATCCACAACGGCACTATTCATTCAAGGCATTCTATTATAAGTAAATATATGTTACAAGTAACGATATTAGGATAGAGGATTCACCTTGTATATAATATTATATATTATCTAAATAGGTGTAGACTATGTAACAAGAAACTGTGTAATTAAATGGTTACATAGCTTCAAGTTAATACACTTTGTTTAGCAGGAACCATTCTGCGCGGTAGTGATTTATGTTTAATTTTGGCGTTTTGATTGCAGGTCTACCGTCGCTATTCCATAACACAACGGACCCTACCGTGGAACCAGAGCCGGAATACTACTTAGGTGATTTAATATCGGGCACATATTGTTCCCGAATTTTCAGCGACTGTGATAGGAAACACTGCCGTCTCCAGTCCCCTAATTTTCCCGGAATATACCCCCGGAACCTTACCTGCTACTATGCCGTGCGTCAACATGAAATTCCACCAGGCAAGTTGGATAAATTTACTTTGCCATTTAGCCAAAATACGATCTTATTCTGCATTTACCAGATCCGGCATATCAGTATCAAATATATGTATTTGCAACCTCATTTCCAATTATTACAAGGTATAGTTCTGATACAAACTACACTGCTGGCCAATAGGTTGGAATTATTTCAAAATTCTAATGTAATTTTGGATGCATATATCTTCTGAATAATGTGGAATATCAAAATACGGGTTAAAATTATTTTTCAAAAGTAGCAGCAACGAGTGATGACTGATTGACAAGTATTGAAGCAAAACTGAGAGCACGAGTTGTATTCAGAGGACAATTCAATGAAACAAGAATGTTAATTTTGAAAGAAAACCAAATAGTATGTAATTAAATGCCAAGTGCTCTGAAAATTTATTTGACGTTTATCTGACAATTTAATTTCTTATAGTGTGCTTCATGTAATTTCCAAAATGAACCGGTTTGATAACAACGATTTAAGTACCTACAATTCGCTAAGAAGTAGCAAATTCAACTTCAAATAATGCAAAAAGTAGCCATAAGTCAAATTGGGAGCAGTTTGATTGCTCTTGTTGACAAAAATTTCATAGTTTTTTTGACGTTTATCTGATATAAATATTGTCGCTGGAATACTCTGTTGCCTCTCATTTGACGTAAATATTGTCAGTGTAATATGCTATTGCATAGGCTGAGTTACATTGGTGAAAAGCGATGAGTTGAATTGTCGGTTTAATAATACTTATATGCTATCTTCATTACTTCTACCAGTTTTTCAAACTTTCTGAATTTTGTCCGATATATTACAATTTTAACTGTTATATTACTGAATTAATATAATTTATTGATTTCGTTAATATATAAATTTCTTTCTTTCTTGCAGGTAAACATGCACTAATCGTTGTCCGTCAGATCAAAGGACAACTGATATCAATTCGCAGTCAGTCCGCCTTATATGGTACGGCGAGTACGCGGGAGTTAAAAGTCTGGAACGCCTGCGATGATGTCCAAGATTACGTGACTGTCTACGACGGCTACACAACTCGAGATCCTGTGATTTTAAAGTTTTGTGGGGGCGGTGAGGCAGTCCCTGAAGCAGTTTCTAGTGGTCATGAATTACTGGTAGAGTTTTCCACTTCACCATATGGAACTTTTCTGTATCCCGCTCCCGCACAGGCCTTGCACGGATTTCAACTTGAGGTCGAAGTAAGTGCAAGTCATTAGTGATGAGATTATTGCATTTCGTGGAAGTTTCAGACTGCCGCATCAGAAAGTTTGTCTTTCCGCTGAAGTGGAATATTTCTGAGTGAATCGGTATTAATCTCTTTTGCCTTTCCATAAAATCAGCAGTCTCTAGAGCGGTCTCCCTCAAAGTGAAAAAGTTTCTTTGTGAAAACGCATCTGAATAGAAATTCTATGTTTACCGGGGTGTCATAAAAGTGAAACGCATTGCCAGGGAAATTATTTATTTAGATTCTATCTTGCGCCAACTGAAACATTTGATTTATTGCAGTGTTACAAAAATTTATTTAGCTGAAATTGACATATTTATGGAAATGAATTTAGAAGTAACAAAACATAAAATATTACTTAGTTCTTAATAAAGGGAAGTTTGCAATTGCATTTCCTAACTGTAAGCTTAGACTGGTGCCAATAATTCTCTGAAAAAAAAAATTATTACAGACAAGGGCAAATTTTAGTTAATCGGCTAATTTAGTTAATCTGGTCTAGTTTCGGAAATTTACTCTTTCTGTTCTATTTAGCAACAATCGCTAAAATTGGATATAATGTTTTGTTATGTATGTAACATTTAAAATATTACTATTTGATAACTAACAACTGAAACACAAAAAAAAAATTTCGTTTTACAAGATTTTACAAGGCCATCATAAGAGACCCATATGATGGCCCATCTTCCTTGGTACCTTTCTTCTATAATGCGAATGTCTTGGTGAAATCTTGTGGCTGTGAAGGTAATGAACCTTGATGCTCATGTTACATCCGAGTGTGAGAAAGTTAGAAAGTATCTGTTCTACTAATTCGACGTAAGTTGCTGCTTTATGATTTCCAAGAAAATTTTTAACCACTTCAACAATAGACCACTAGGCATTAGACTCAAGCTCGTTCATTGAGTACGTGAACTGCGGGTCATTTGTTCCAAGTTTATTCCAGCCGTCAGTTTTTCTGCGCTTAGCCTTGAACATTTTTGTTTCAAATACTCAAAACACAATCCATCTCGAGGTAAAGCCTTAGCAAATTGCTTCATATGCAGTGGTGGAAAGATGATTTTGTTTCTGTCAACCAACGGTTCATTAAGAACGTTGTGTTCTCCTTGAACTAAAACATTTCTCAAAAGTCAGTTTCTGGTAATCCAGTGCTGGGCCTTAGTTCTGCTATCCTATAGGTATAAAAACAAGGATATTTTGTGTAACCACTTTGTTGCCCAAAGAGAAAGTTTACCATTTTTAGATCGACACAAAACACCCACTGATGCTCTTTATACTCGATATCTTTCAGGACCAATGGTATTGTATCGTATTTCTATGTCATAGTGGTGGAATGTCCAATAGGTATAAAACCATGTTTATTACTATTGTGTAAAAGTACACATTTTAAACTTCGAGATGAACTGTCTACAAAAAGACGCCATTCATTTGGAGTGTATTCAATTTACCCCACTTTCTGCACGAGACTTCTTATGTCATTACAAAACACTAAGTTGTTTTCTTTAGAGAACTACGGTAGCAGATCTTTATCTCTGGTACGATAAAATGTAATATTAGTAACTGGACACAGTAAGTTCTTTTCATTTAATCTGGAAGCAAGCAATTCGGACGGCTCCTTTGAGAGGTTCAGATCTCTAACAAGCATTAAGCTCTTGTTAACTGAAACGTTGGGGCTTTGCTCAAGGCCCTTCAAAATCACTACCGTTTTCACATTTCTGGAACTTCACCTCGTCAGACGTTGTATCTGAGTCATCCTCCAGAAGTATAGGTAAGTTACTGAACGTTGGAATAGGTATTTCTTCAGAATGAGGAAGAAGTCTCCTTGTTGACTCCATGTTAGGGTATGCCCATATATGATGACTGCTGCACGCAGATATTTTTGTTACAGGTTGTTGGCAACTTTCAGGCTCATTTGAAAACTAAAGCTTCCTGCAAAAAAACATGTATAAGGAACTGACACTATGGTCATAAATGTCATGTTTAAATACGTCGGCGTTAAGATATATGACGCTGATATCATATTTTGATATAGAATCATTAAGCAGCGAGATCTAGCCTCGAAATATTTTAATTTTTAAATGTTTCAATGTTTCCATCCCTAGAGAATTAAAATTCTATGAAAAAATAACGAAGTTATGGGATAATATAAAAATTGGTTTTTTTTAAGTAGCACTAATTTGAAACCTGTGACTTAATCTGATTAAATACTGTTGTTTACGAAATTATGGACCCAAAATATAATAGATTTCAAAAAAGAAATGTTAAGAATATTAATAGTACATTACATACCGAGCGGGAAAGTACTCTATTTCAGCCGAGCGGCAAGGTAGTTTACCGAGGTGCGAAGCACCGAGGTAAACTACAGACGCGAGGCTAGAATGAGTTCCCGCGAGGTTTGTATACTATTTTACTCGCAATCGGTTAGTAGTTTATGGATTTCTAATACTCACAATCTACCAATAATAATTTCTGTATCCATTTTCATTATGTGATAAGATTAATTATTTTAAGTAACCTGTGAGATCGTTGCTAGGTAACAAAACAAGTTTGTTGAATCTGACATTTAGGCGATACACGACGCCATTAATTGTACATATAATCAAATTGTGTTTATTTTACAAAAATGTCTGATAGTGAATTTGAATGTACGCCACCAGAAGTGCGGGTAGCTGCAGAGAGAGCTACTGAAGGAATAATTCCTGAAAAAAGCAGGGAGAGGTATGAAAACACCTATGAACTATACAGTAAATGGTGCGTGGCTAAAGGTGTGCAGCATACCTCTGAGACGGTACTTCTTGCTTATTTTTGTGAAATAAGCAAACAAAGTAAAGCCTCCACATTATGGTCAAGATATTCGATGTTGCGAGCAGTATTAAACTTTAGGCATAATGTTGATATTAGTAATTACGCAAAATCGAAGGCATTTTTGAAAAGGAAGAATGTGGGATATCAAGCTAAAAAGTCAAGTGTTTTTTCTGAAGCAGACATCGATACATTTTTAAACAATGCCCCGATAGAATATCTTCCTCAAAAGGTAATTTTAATTTATTTAGTGCATATTAAATATATGTTATATTAAATTTTTTTAGGTTGCTTTAATTATTGGCATTTCCGGAGCCTGTAGGTGCGATGAACTTTTAAAAATGAAAATAAGTGACCTGGATATTTTAAAAAATCGAATTATAATAGTGATTCCTGTCACAAAAACCTACTCTTCCCGTACATTTGTAATTACAAAATCGGAATGGATAAATATAATAAAGCAATACTGTGACCTTCGTAATAACATTGACTCTGATAGATTTTTTTTACAAATAAGATTTGGTAAAATTACACGACAGCCTTTTGGGCATAATGCTATAGGAAGTTTTCCCAAAAAAATAGCAACTTATTTAAAGCTGGAAAATGTTAACAGGTTTACAGGACATTGTTTTACAGGACATTGTTACAGGACATTGTTTAAGACGTACTTCAGCAACATTATTAGCAAATACAGGTGGAGACATCCTACAGTTGAAAAAGTTGGGGGGTTGGAAATCCAACACCGTAGCAGAGGGATATGTGGAGAATTCATTACATGGACAAATAAAAATTGCTAATATGTTGTCTCATGTAGAAAATCCAGAAACGTCGGCGTCTTCATCTATTTCTGAAACTCATAATTTTGAGCAACACGGTCTTACTTTAACCGTTAATAGTAATCATAATTCCAATGTAACTATTAATATTTATAATTCCAAATAGTTTTCTTTTTGTTATTGTTGTTGTTGTTTCTGAATTAAATAAATGTTGAGTGGATTCTATTCTTTCTAAACCATCTTTTAATCAAAAATGACATTGACATTTCCAGGTAAGAAAAGTGACAGATGCTAGCCGGGAAAGTACTTTCCCGGCTAGCTGGGAAAGTAATGTAAGTAATAAGTCGCTTCCCGATTACTTCAAAGGTTAGAAATCCATAAATTACTAACCGATTGTGAGTAAACTTAATTACATACCTAATAGCAAATAAATTTTTCTAGCTAATTCTTAGCACTGGCTCCTCCGCCAAAATATAGAAAGTTTATAATTTGACCGTTGAGTGAATGAACTTCAATCAGTCATCTGGCGCAATCTTATATACATAATAAAATTATTTACCATCTACTATTACTTAGAAACTCTTGTACAAGTGCTTATATTTCATGATGACAGAACAAAAATAGCAGTCAATATGGTGGTTTTTTGGCTCCCTCCATACCATAGGTATTCTAAATTTTAAGCTCTTTCTCGCTTTCCCTTTGTCCACTGTCGCAAATGTTCTACGCATGAAAATGTGGTGCCCATGATTTAACATTGTCTCCTAACTGGATACCAGAATACGACAAATATGCCCTTTTCATGAAGTATGATGTGGGTTTTCTACTTTCCTTAACAGTGGGAATGTACTCACCACAAATGTAACAAAAAACATCTGGATGGCTTACAAAATTCCGTCTGATTGTAGAAGCCGTTGTTGCCATTCGAATTTTTAATTTCCACGCAACAATTTTATGCAAATACTTAGTACATACTGACACAGTTATCACACGAAAGCACAAGACTAAACTGAACTGTGGGATGCAGACAGTGATATGGAAAACCCTATGTTACAGGTAAATGAAATAGTGGGGATTAGGGTTGTTGCCGGTTAAACAACCAATTACATTCTAATTTCAGGTAAAAACAGACATTTACGTCTCCTAAATATTTAATTAATTATTTTGATTTTGATATTTATCCGTATGAGTAATAAATTTCACCGTGGTGTATCTCAAAAACTAGAGCTGCTATGGAGAAATGGAAGTTGTTTTTGGAACCACCACATAAGAAATACCCTAAATCATATCGTATTTTACAGGCATCACGACAAAAAATTATTTTGTGGGCGGTGTAATAAAATGATATAAAAATTGTATGCAAGGCATTTTTCAGCATAACTCAAATTTTAAGAGAAAATTACGGAAAACCGATTTTTAGGTTTTTATTTTTTTCCTGTAGTAAAAATAATTTAATTAACATAAAATTTTGTGAAAGTGTGCCTTTATTGGCACTGAATAAGTATATTTTTTTGGAATCTTGGAAACAAGTAGTTTCCGAGATATTTACATCTTTCGAAAAAAACCAAAATTTTCCACGGGAAACTTTATTGATGTTTTTTTGGATTAAAATATTCTAGTTTAACTGCTGACATGTCTACTATAAAATGGTCAATATATGTTGATGATTCAGTTTTTGATGGCAATGCATAGTACCGTACTGAAAGTCGTAATCTAGAGTTAAGACTCGCTGGCCTAGAGTTTCTAGTAACGTATATTTTACTTTTTTTTCACTAAATAGATAGTATAACGATAAGTAATATGTTTGAGGAATTTGAATACATAATAATTAAAGTACCAGGAGTACCTTGGATTTTCCTTTCGATTTCAAGTTTATTGGATATAGAATCCTCGATATAACTTTCTGCTATAGCGAAACTTCTCCACCCACCATGTCGTTTAATTGTTGTAAGGTCAGCTTCTTTTTATTAGCCAGTAAAGTTGTTAAAGTTTGTTCTCTTAATATCTCCCGTTAGAGAGAATATAGAAAGTTACGGTTTGCGACTTTTGGAAAGTGTGTGCTCTATTTAACTATGTAAAATGAGACATAGCCTACCATTTAAATTTTTTATACAAACGCCCAACTCTTACGATGTCAAACAGCGCCCTCTAGCTACCACGGAAAAATATATTATGACGAAGTTTATATTGCATATCATTAAGAAATAAAATCTCTTTTAAACGAATTCCAGTTTGTTTAATTCCATTAACCCAAACAAGAATTATCCTTATTTTAAGAAAAGCACGTTTAACCTTCCACCATCACTTTATTTTATTATATAGAGCCAAATACGCTATATAAAAAAATAAAATTTTCCAGTGATATTTAAAATACCTCTTCACGCGCATATTTTCGAGAAAATATTCTCTTGGCCGATTTACTTATTATTATTATTTCCCAAAATTATACGATAACTAGTTTCTGAGATACAGCCGGCGTCCATTCTTAGTTGGCCACCCTGTACTTTGCGCGACTGTACAGAAATTAAAAGTGATTGATCCAATGGGCTCCCGTTCTGAATATGATCCTTAAGGCCTTACTGACACGACGGAAAAGAGAAATCGCTTTTAACCTCTTATGCATAATTCTTATAAATTTAGGTTCTAATGCACCGGACTAAAATGCCCAAATCCTGACACGACTATACAAAGTACACATGCCTAAATCACTAAGTAAAACTTCAAGGTACATAGCATTCAATCACTAGTCAAGATCATCAAGTATGACTCTACAAAGTACATACCTAAGCATTATTGTGCACCACATCTACATTCAGTAGTCAATCAATATTTAAATTATCTATTTTCGCTTACCTCTATTTTATGTTTAACAATTTTTGTTTTACACTCTTTAATTCATAACGGCCTTATTACGGTTATTATTCCCATAATTTTGTCAGGTCCAATGTATTCGAATATGGTTTTACTAGCATGCAGTTTATTAGCCTATACAGCAACAAAATCGCCACGGGAATATTGTATGTATGTATGTATGTATATTGAGACATTGTCATGTCTCCTTGAATTAATTTTGTCTTCTTGATTTTGCTGTGGTCTCAATCCTTCAACAAGACGTTTCCTATCCAATGTTACGTTGCGCACTGAAGTCAGGTGTCAGGTCCTGACATAAGTCGATTAAGGCAGACTGTATACGTTATTAAGAAGCATGCTTGCAAGAAGCGTGATTGCAACTTAAATAATCAACATGATTGTGAAATCAAGCTGCCCTTTCGGTATAATGTCAAAAGTGAAATCCTGCATGTATATAAACCAGCCTGCTATTGTTCTAAGGACAATATATTTCTTTTTCTCTGTGGCTTTAATTGTATATTGCAATCAGTATAGGTGACAATAGTAAAGTAAATATCCAGTAGATATACGCGAAAACATTTCACCAAGGCCAATATATATCTAACTCATAGGAATGATATCGAGACGGCATCACAAGTACGTTTGCTAAAGTAACCTAAAACACGTCTCTTATTATCTTTCGTTTGTACTAGAATCGTAGTATATATTGCATATATATATATTGTACCAAGTACTGCCAGCACCATATGAAGCTTAGTAGGGAGATCAGGATTAAGAATAAATAAAACTGGTCAGGTATTAAGAATAGGCATGGCATACTGCCTAGCAATTCCTTATTTAGAGGCCCATTCCCGATAAGTTCATACAAACAGGCTGTATTATAATTCAGCTGTTTCACTACTTGTTATGTAATTAGAGAACAATCAGAGCCGGTGTTTGGTAAACAGACAATGGAAATATTGTTTACCAGAAGAGTGAATAGCCGCTTGTCCTGATAGGGATAGTAAAAGTTAACTTTTTAGTACCTATTATTATGTTTTGTGGCACGTCTTTTTGCTCAGCAATGTTCTTCAGTATGTCTCATTTTTATAATATTTACTAATGACAACAACTCTTGACTATTCAATTTTTGGCATTCAATCATTGGCATTGACTAGTCAATGCCAATAGTAGAGCACTGTTTATCCAGTGAACAAAGAATAAATAGAAATTTGTGGGAGGGGGATGCTTCTTTATTAATTTATGTAAACAAAACACAGTAAATTTTCGGATGTTAAGTATGGAATCGACCAATAACATGTGTGATAATAAATAAAACCATTCTCTCGTTTCGCGAACGTTTTCTCACTTGCTAGAGTTTATTTTCCTATTTTTAATCTACTCGTATCAATTCAGTTTCATCTCCTTACTAAAAAGTAAAATCTAGATAGATATGTGTTATCTAACCTTATTTAACGATCTGACAAATTTTAAAATTTATTTTGAAATGTTAAAATACAATTTTGATTATAAACAGTAGTTCGTACATTTAAATCTGTAATATCGGGTACACTTCAACTAATATGGGTAGATCTTACCATAGTTTCCCATTCATTCAGATCAAAACGCATGACGAAAAAAACGACAAATCATCGACGTTATCTATAGTGGGATCAAAACTTTTGAGGAAAACTTGCATATCTCCTGGATTTTCTGGACCAGTGGGTTACTAGTAGAATTAAGATTTCCCATTTTTTGTACCGCATTGGAGCTGATCATTTGAACCATTTTTCTTAAACAGTCAGTAATTCTCGGGTATCATGGCAGACTGACCAGGACTTAAATTTTCGTTCTTCTCCTGTATTCGTTGTGGATATTGTAGGTGAATCCCACTTCTATATTAGTTTAATAATTCTTATATTAGTTTAATCACAAATAAACACCAAAACTGGACAACTTAAAACGTGAAGTGTATTATATATATATATATATATATATATATATATATATATATATATATATATATATATATATATATATATATATATATATATATATATATATATATATATATAAATATATACATATATATATATATATATATATATATATATATATATATATATATATATATATATATATATATATATATATATATATATATATATATATATAATATATACATATATA
>CAXKVY010007396.1:0-7500 GCA_964058915.1 Tetropium fuscum | reverse complement strand
TGAAAGTTGAAATTTCTTCTGGTATATCTACTGAGGTCCCCGGAATATCTTCGGATGTCAATAATGCCAATAAAACTAAAATGGGACCCACTTAAAAATATCCCCTTTCCAACAAAAAGAGAATTTTTAAAATTGTTTTATTAATAACATTCTTATTAATAATATCCTGAGGTAAAAACATACAAAAAATACAACACAATTGAGAACCTTTTTTTTGAAGTCGGTTAAAAACCGGCGAAAGTATCGACTACCGATAGACGGCAAAGCATCGGCTATTCCACACACTGCTATAGATTTGGTGATTTGTTCCATATCATGTTCTTATATATACACATTTCTATGATTTTGTATTATTGTGTGTTAGTTTGTAATTTAAATTTGTATATAAATAAATAAAATCTGGAAATATTTTTTTCATGAAACCAATAGCTCCCATTTTTGTTGAGCATACGTAAGCGAGGAAGTAGAAATTTAACTTATAGAAATTGCCAGGATCAGCTGTATGTTTGAAATAAAAATATTTATGTTTAGATGCAATTTTGTTAGTTACTCTATTACTCTATTTTTTATTATTTTCGTAATATTTTATTTATATATTACTTTTGCCTAATAAATAATATAAGTTAAAAGAATAAACGTATCTATATACTTATGTACGTAATAAGAACTTAAAAAAAGGGGACCGATTTACCACGTATTTTAGTCTTTTTTGAACTACAATTTAAAACTCCTGGCAAAGTGTCACACAGTATACGGGAGAAATTAATTGCTATCCAACGGCCACAAGAAACTTTACATTTTGTCGGGTTTAGTAACAACGGAAAAGCTAAGCATAAAACACCTGAACCCAGTTTCAACATGAAAAACGTCTAGCAAAGAACGGGTAAACTACTGAAGTTTAAAGTAGTTGTTTTCCAAGTTTTATTTCTCATAATGATTTACCAGAGATTGCTGAACATCTCACGATTTAATAAGGTTGAGTTTATAGTGTGCGAGAACTATCTAATTATTATACTCTTTGCTAAGAAAGTAGAGGGTTTCAAAAGTGAATCGTACCTGAAGTTGTTGAGAGTGCTCATTTTTGCAGAGGCGTCCCGCACCATGTCAGCATGAATATTCTCCCAGCTTCCTCAACTCTAAATTCGGTGTTTTTTGTTACACTTTTTTTATTAATAATTAATGCATTTAATTATTATTAATTTTGTTTTTATTTGATTTAACAACCTCTCATCACTTTTATCAAATTATAACATAAACCTATAAATGATCACTGAAATAATCATTAAGATACTACATCAATTTATTTTATAGATAATGGGGTGCAATCAAAAATGAACCAAAAAATGGACCTATAACTTTTTTTAGGTCAGAAATAGGTATAGGCATTGCTTCATAGAAAAAAAGGTAGATAAAATTTTCTTCAAAATGCAGGGTCGAAAAATTTTTTGCTTTAAAAAGTGACTGAAATATGGCCGCTCGAACATAGCTAATTTTTTCGAATTTTACCTCTTATACAGATATGGTTTTCTTTCTCATTTTGTTGAAAAAATATTATTTTACTCAATAAAAACATTCTAAACTATTCAAACTATTCAATAAAAGTATTCAACCAAATGTATGTTCAATAACGTTTTTAAACTGTATATCGATATCATCATCAATATCTTCGAAAAACTCGTCTTGTGTAATATCGGCTACTTGCACCATTTAGAATAAAAGACAAATTACCTTACCAAACGCTACCAATATTTAAGCAACAAAATTAACAAAATTCTTAATATTTTCAAATCTCAATTATTATTATAATTAAAAACTCAAAATTCAGTTGAATAAAAACTTTTTTCTACAATCTCCTCAATGGTAGGCTTTTGCGCTTTCAATTCTTAATGCAAAGTACGCCATTTCCGATGATGACATAATTGTCGCTTTAAAGCGGCAATAGTGTCAATTCCCGCTCGCTTCTTTATTATAAATTCCTTAGCAGCCGCTTGTCTGTCAAAAATGCCACATGAGAAATGTAACTAACAAAAAAATTCGGTTCATATATAAATATATGTCAAATACATACAAAAACAGACTATATTAAGCGATTGTAGAAAAAATGTTGTATGTATTACGAGCACAAACTGCCATTGCTGCTTTTGAAAGAATAAATTTCTTTCGCAAGCGGCAATGCAGTACTTTGCGCTCTTAACACACAAATAACTATTTAACTCCCTTTTAAACTTTTAACCCTAAAATAATCTCCAATTTACTCACGCGTAAACCATTCAGGTGTTAAACCATTCTCTCAGGTGTCTTACCTGAGAGAATGGTTTAACACCTGAGAGAAATTATTGAATTGTATTCATTTTGTGACTTGTTCCTCTCTTGTTCTTATTGTTCCCATTTTCCTCTTTCTTCCATGTATTTATTTAATATCTTGTATGCCACCTGAGGCACAAAAAAAACATATAAATTGTAAAACAGTAGTTAGGAAAATGTGTCTGTTATATTCTGGAATACTCCGGCACACATTATCGGCTGTCGGCTATTGGGCTGCTGGACGTTTGACACACCGTTATGAACAGTCTGGAATTTTATATGTGTCAATGTATAAATAAATTGTTTTGATTCTATTTGATTATTATTAAGGGCCGGGTTCGATCCCTGTCAATACCGCACTTTTTTTGCTTCTATTTTACGTTTATTGCAATTTGCTTATTATTAATTTAATTTTTTTTATCATACATTTTGAGATGTTTCATATAGGCGAAACCCGCATTTTCGCCCATACAGCTGCTACAAAGTACAGATGAATTTAAAAAATGGCGATTGAATCAGGTCACGATTTTTTTGTCTAAATCAATATTCTAGACGGCACACATTTTTTAAATTTATGGTCGGAATCGACTCAAATCGGTATATCAGGAACTACTGAGGTCACCGATCATGAATTTCTTGTATAAATAAATAATCAATAAGGCGGACATATTTGGAAGTTATGATCTGAAATGACTCAAAATCCGTGTTTTTGGAATTTTGGGGTCGCTGATCTCGAACTTTTTGTCAATAAACAAAATCAATATTCAAGATAACCACTTCATGGTGGATATTTTTCCACTTATGGTGAGAAAATCTGCGACTTGGAAATTTGTTAAAATCAATATTCAAGGTAGTCTCTCCAATGCGGTTCTACCATTTAGTCCATAAATATCATCCCAAATAATTTTGCAGTATTTTTGATACCTTTATGTCATTCAGAAGTCAATAATCTGTCATTGTCCTTAGGTATAGTACAGTGGGAATGTTCATGATTTATAGTCGATGGGTCCCAGGTTAACCCTGTCAATGCTGAACATTTTTTAGTATCGAAAATACTTCTCGGCATATATGTATATGGGAGCCGCCTTTAAGAAAACGTCCATGACAGCATGGTATAGGTCACAATTTGCTGCGTTAGGAAATAAACGAATTACTGATTCGTTTTATATTTTATGAATGGATGCAATGTCGGACAGTATATTATAAGTACTTCGAATTTTAGAGGCCAATAATTATGTTTAATTCGGATTAACACAATATGAACAGTTCGATAGCTTTTGCTTTTCTGTGATCTGCCTAAAATAAAGTCAAAAGTGTAAGAACAACCTTAGGGGTTGTTGGAAGTTAAATAAAAGAGGGTACAAATATGTATGATTTAATTACGAAAAACTACTTATGTTTATAGCAGGTCGAATGTGAATGAGTTTTTAACATAAATACACATACATCTCAATAGGACCGCTGTGGATCCCGATATTGGATTGTATATTATAAACATGCAGTAGATGTTATTATTATGGCTTTAAAACTCTGGCTCGGTCGCAGCGGCCTAACTTGTCAACCATCGTAGAGGGTCAGACAAATTTTTTTGCTAATAAAAGTCCGCTTGTTCCAAAATCCTCTTTGGAATTGTTTTGTAAAACGTATTTTTATATTTAAATTTTAGTTCTTGGCATAATTCTACACTAATTATGTGAAAAATAACATGTATAAACCACAATATGAAGTTCTGACAGGCAAAACCTTGCAATGTCGTTATTTTAACAGGATAAATTGCAATATCAATTTTTATTTTATTTCAAATACATATTTGTCTTAAAATTCGGCCGTAAGAAATACGCTTTCGGAAAAGTAGGTACACGTCTTTATTTTCGCAACTTGATTGCTGATGTTAGAAATGCAAACAAAAAAATATAAAAATATTACATCACTGGCTTACCTCTTTAACTACACCCATGGGTACGTCTCTGCTTGAAGCAGGAAAATCAAATCAATAATAAACGCGATACTTATTAAGAAAAATGTACGGCCAAATTTAACTATTTCACT
Organism: Tetropium fuscum; assembly: GCA_964058915.1. Taxonomy (NCBI): domain Eukaryota; kingdom Metazoa; phylum Arthropoda; class Insecta; order Coleoptera; family Cerambycidae; genus Tetropium; species Tetropium fuscum. The sequence goes on along the minus strand of CAXKVY010007396.1, from coordinate 3,147 downwards.
TAGGAGATAAAAAATAACAAAATTTCGATTACCCCTTGTATTTATGGAACGGTTGATTTTTCGATATGCAAGAAAACTGATATTATTTTCACGTTTTCCACAATATGCCAATTACGAGTTTTAATATAAATAAGTGAAAATCTTGAAAAAGCCTAGAGAACTTGTGGAACATTCTTGGAAAATGTGATAAATTGTCATTACAAGACCGTGTAAGATATCGTATTCGAAGTTTTTTGGTCACTCATGATGAATTAGATACCTACTACTCAAAAAGATAAAAAAATGTTCATCGTTTTGAATGTCTATACATGGTCTTGTAAGAACAATTTTCCGCATTGTCCAAGAATGTTCCACAATTTCCCAGGGCTTAACAAGACTTGCATTTATTTATGTTAAAATTTGCAAGGGGTAAAATTTGGCGTATTAAAAAACAGATAAAACTGGAACTAATATCTTTAAATTGCGAAAGTAATATCGAAAAACGATAAATTTTTATTGTTTTTCCGCTTTTCCCGTTCATTTTTCAGAAAACTAACCTCAGATTCATAATCAGCGACCCAAAAAAAACCTATAGGAACCCTTTTTTGTATCACAATATTTATTTTCTTATGAATTAGAAATAGAAAAATAAAATGCTACCCGGACAGGCCAAAAATGGGTGGTGGAAAAAAGTGCATGCAAAAGTGCTGTTTAAGTTGGCTGAATGATTCTGAGGGTATGACTAACATGTTACCATAAAAAAATGTTTGGATCTAACTGTCATTGTTTTTATTCTCCCCTTCATTGACTATTTTATTTTATTCTTAATATACATTGTGTATGTACGTGGTCGATATCGCCTTACCAAACACCCTGTAGATTTAATTATTATACTTTTCGCTGTTCCCAGAAAAAATATCTAATAATTTTCCCCCATACTTTGTTTTTTATATTAAATACCCGGCTCAGCGAAGACTACCCTATAGAATGTTGCACATTTTATAATTTTACTAGATATGATCTATTAATTATAGATATTTATGAGCTATTCAGATATTTGTAATGATATGTGTAATATATGATATTGATATGTGTAATGAATTATTATTATAGCTATATAAAAATGTTTGCTTCATTAAATTATTTGAATAAAACCGTAAACAATTAATTTCTTTTGGTACAATTTTCGAATTTTCAATAGTTTGCTTAGTATATAGATCCTTAGTTAACACGTCATAAATTTGATGTGCTTACGATTAATCTGGGAAGTGGTCTATGGTAAAATAGTCAATTAAATTACCTTTAACCGTTGCATATTTAAAGTAGTGGCTCGAGCGTTTAAACAAGATAACAAACTCCGCATGTTTATATTACCAAGATTTGGAAATTCATGAATAAATTTGAGGGATTTATAGTTAAGTTGCATATCATTATTATTACTCCTGAAACTATAACTAACTTATGCGGAGTAAGATAGCTTAGGCCTATAGGCATAGGGGAGAATGTGTAACTGTAGAAACTACTTACCACACACTTGAAATTCTCGCGTGACAAACGGATATTGTAGGTGTAAATTCTACTTTAGTGCCTATCACCGCTCACTTAGATGTTGCCGATAGTTTTGAAATAATCCTGTTTTTAAACATGGTAAACATCTAACCTGCGGTGCTTCATACCTATAATAATTTAGTTATGCTTGAATTAGAAAATTCGTTTGTTTTTCCGAAATTTAAAATGTTTAGGTATATTCCGTGAAAATAAGTTGTTTAATAATTAATTAGTCTATGGCCCTCGGGTGAAATATTACGAAAAAATGCCATTTGATGATACAAGCAAGCCACTTGGCACAGGTGTTAAGGACGATACGTTAATCGATTTGGCCCGAGACTAGTAAAAAATTTTCCCTTAGGACTCGAGAATACACCTATTTTTCAAAATGGCCGCCGAAAAATCACCAAAATTTATATCTGCACAAGAGGAGTGAGTATACTCTTTTCCATATAATTTGGGTGTGACGAATTGAAAAAATATATTAAGTATGACTTTCTCTGACCTTGAAATAACGGACTTAACGGTAAAGAAATGGATTATTGCATCATTTTCTTTCAAAAATATTCTTAAATGGCAGTGTATAGTTGTCGACTTAAATATCCACAAAAAGATATTTGAAATATGTTGAAAAAAAGACTATATATAGTGGAAAGATAGAAAGTTGAGAAAATTATATTGAGTTGCTTTATTGGATCGATGGAAAAATTAAATAAAATCCTATATTTAAATTTTGGTTGATGGTGCTAAACTTAGAAAAACTCCTGCTGACGCTGGTAAGATATCTATAAGAGAGATAACCTCGAACTTTCTAAAGAAACCATCAAGAAAATATGCCGCGGTATTTTGTGTTTAACCATCTAAATTATGCAAGATGGCTGATCGTTCACCAGAAGGATCTCGAGGAGTTAGACTGCAAAGCCAATGATGTTTTCATCAATCAGTTTAAATTAGGTATATTGAAAATACGCACAGTATTTGCAAAATAAATAATGTTAAATGTAATTTCAGGCAAATCGTCGTGCATAAATCTCAAGGTCCGTTTTTTGCATTAGGGATCATGCACACGAGCAAAATAATGTAGATATAAAAGATATCGGTGGTGGGATAGGAAATTTATCCACTTTAAAGCCTTTTAGCTTTAACTCAAAAACTATGAATTTTTTGAATATACACAAAATACGATTTTTGTAGAGAATCAAATTTCCTTTCCAAGTGGCAAACTATATAGCCAAAAAACTATTTTTTTCAATAAAATAAGTAAAAAAAATTAAGAGAAAATTATTTTTTTTTGTTATTTTTAACATTTTTGTGTATGTACTTCTTTCTAAGTGGATTTAAGTATAGGCATTGGTTCTCAGAAAAGAAAGCTGACGTTTCCGTGAAAATGGTTACCGACAAAAGTATTGCCTGTAATAGAGTAAAAATTGGCTGAAATACAATGGTTTGAAGTTACCTCTTTTTTAAGATTTTACCAGTTTTTATCTGTATACCACATTATTTCCAATTTTGCACGCTAAATTTTTTTTAATCAATAACAAAATTATTTTCGGTTTATCAATGATAACACACAACCTACAGGTGTTATGATGCTGGAGTGCTGGAAATAAAAAACTAAAC
>CAXKVY010007394.1:0-38634 GCA_964058915.1 Tetropium fuscum | reverse complement strand
GGGTATTCTGCAACTATTGAAAACAATTAAAATACCAAAATTAATAAATCAGCCTCTGCGCCGATGGATCAGTCAACGGTTGATTTCTTGAAAACCTTTTGGGCTGATCAAGAAATGTCACACCAAAAAGCAGATTAACAACATAACGTTTAAAGTGATGAGTGAAGAGTAAACATCAGATGTTTAGAGTGAATGTTACATTGTTATATATATATATATATATATATATATATATATATATATATATATATATATATATATATATATATATATATATAGGTAGTTATATAATAAATTTTTTTCTGCCTTTATTATCAGCGCCAGCGTATGTAACGCTGATAATAACCTACTTGTCTCTTGCCTACGACCCGCGACCTGATTAAGTACCGAAATTACGCCCTCAGCTAAGCAAAGATTGCCTATACCTGCACTAAAATGTGGATTTTTTTTGTGAGCCTATAGGGCTGTCTAAAAAAACTAATACAAATTGGCCATGTAAATAAAATCAAATATGATATTTTTATTGGCTTTCAAGGAATACCTATTATACAGTGCGTTAGAAAACTAAAGGATAAATTCTAAAAATCCGGAAAAAATATATCGCTGCCATTAAAAAAAAATCGATGACGTCACATCCGGAAAACCTAGAGCGCCATCTTATTGTATGCCTATTACATCCAAATAAGTGGAATTAGAAATAAAAATCGACTTGTCCGAGAATTCTAGATAGAAACGCCAGTCTTAAGAAATATTGAATTTATCCTTTACTTTTCAAACGCACTGTATATAAAAAGTACGAAAATGTATATACGGAATTTATTTACAACTATACAAAAATCCATTTGTTATACAAAGTGTTTTAATAATTGGAACAAGCTTACTATAACTCTTTACTCTACATATTCTCACATTTCTTTATCCCAAAATCTTACCAAAGTCTTACCCAAAATGTTTACCCCAAAATCTTAAATATTACCAGGTATTTCTTTACAGAGTGGCATACAAAAGTATTCTTCAAGGTATTATTTAAAATTATTTCGATCGAAATATGAATTACTGACTATTTATTTTAAACCATGTATTTAACTAGAGGAAATATACAATATATATTTGTCGCCCAATGCCACTTGTTTCAGTTTTATATAACTTATGATGTGTTTAATTATTTAAGTACCAAATAAAACAAATATATGAAACAGTTATTCCATGTTAATTATTGTTAACTTCTTAAAACTAAATGTGGAAAGTTTAGTTTAATTTACATCTTTGTTATTTTTGTAAAAAAAATAGTAAATTATTTAAAATTCAAAAAAAAAAAAAAAAACTGTCCTGATTTATTTTATTCTAAGGATCTATCCGCTCTAAGGAGCAGGAGAATAACTGATACTGTTACAAGAAATGATCTCTGAACTGATCGCAATCCTGTAATATTGTCTGGAACAATCACAAGACATTTAAATGATGCTGGTATAAGCAGCAGAAGACCAGCGTTTTGCGTTTTGCCAGAAAATGTCAACATTGGATTGTTCTTGATTGGAATGTTTTATTCTCAAATGAAACGAGGGAAGTCTAAATTCTCCTCATGGACGTGATCGTTTTTGGCGAAGGGTAGAATACAGATTTGCAAGTTGTTATATCGTTCTAAAGATCCCGTTTAAGTGGAGGTTCTGTAACGTTTTGGGGAAGAATCTGCTTCAGCGGACGCACAGGGTTAGTCCCTATACGTGTTAGATCTATGAATGCGGATTATTATCTGGTATACATCTTAGTTAATCAAGTTCCTTTTGTGAGACCGAATTGTTTATTATTGCAAGAAATTGCTGAGGTGGCTAGACAGGTTATCCACTACTTGAATGCTATTGCTATTCAGTTGATGGAATGGTCACCTCTCAGTCCCGATTTAGGTGTGTACATACAATATATTAAACCTTCTTTGCACGGGTGGGTGGAACATTACGCGAGTGCACGGGTTAGGTCTCTCAAGACCATAGCTATTATGAAACATATGAAACCACATTTTAATTTTTAATTTAAAAGATATAGTGAACATTGACATATGCCTTATTTAGGAGACTCTTTTTACTAATGAATCATTCATTAAATTTAAGGGATATAAAACATATCACACTATACATCCAGCAAATGCAGCCAAAGGTGGTAGTGTCATCGTAATTAAGGCTTCAATTAAGCATCATCAAGAAACGGGGTAGAAAACAGAACAGTTTCAAGCTGCTTCTGTATAGGTAAAAACCAAAACTTATGAAATCATTATCGCTGCAGAACAATATGTAGACTTTCTAAATATTCACGGACATAGATTCATCATATGTGGCTATTTCAATGCCAAACATGTCGAATGGGGACCTAGACTAACGAATTTTAAAACAAACATGTGATGGGTTGTTTTTTAGGGTATCTCTTGTGTTTTGTATAGATTTTGGAACACATTTGTTAGAAAATAGTTATAATTAAAATCTTCTATTTCATGACAATATTATGTCAAATGATGTATTATCAAATAAAACAAAATATATTTCAATATTTGTATTATAAAGAAAGGTATATAAAAACTTTGCCGAAACATAAATAAGCAGTAAAAACAAACGGAAACAAAAAATTCAGCGTATAGAAATCAGGTAATAAAATTAACAATTTTTCCAGTACAACAGGCCGTTATATGTTCCATACAAAGAAATATATTTAAAAATTTACAAAAACAACTGCGTCAAACTTTTTTAATAAAAATTTTTAATTTAATAAAAATTTAGTTTGCTAAAAAAAATTCTAAAAATTAAAAAAAATATTACAAATTTAAAATGATCTGTATTGGAAGGTTAAAATAGCATTGAATTCATCAATTCTGTTAGCAAATATTTGCAATAAACACTGCAATACAGGGATATGGGTACATGGGGTCGTTTGAATCGTCCGCGTTATTCATTAGTTTTTATAATAACCATAATCATGGCATAGTCGACCGTGTTTCTCTTGAATAACGTGGGACTTGTATGTCTAATGTGAATGTGTTGTGGGTGATCCTGCCTACATAAATAAATGAGAACGTACGATGTAACACGCCGCTTTGCAAATGATGATTGGGTGTTTGCACTACTACGGAAAAAAATCCAGATTTGTGATATTTAATATACAATCTGATATAAAATAGTTTTGCATTTAGTTTTGTATAGTATTAAAAAAAACAAAGAAATATTTGTAAATTATTTCACAGGACCAAGTGCTTAGGAAATGCAGTGGAAATACGAAATCAATCTAACAAAGACCATGCAGCAAGTAGCATGTGACTAACATAAACAATGGAAAAGTTGGAATGATTGAAAGAACGGTTACCTAAATGCTTGAGAACCTCGGGATTGCTAACTATATTTACAATGAAAAACAAAAAAATACATTAAAATCCGCTCTTAAACTAACATTCAAGAATATAATTATTATAGTATTTGTAGTGACTAAAATAATGGCATAGCTATATTAAAGCCAATGAGTAAAGTACACGTGAAGAATCTAAGTTAAAATATACTGACCTATATTTGGGTGCTGCAGTTTCCTACAAATCCTTGCCTCTCTCTCTAACTTTTGAAAATCTGTAACAAGAGAACATCGGATTACCATCAGTTGGAATATTCTGATAGTTTTCATTAATCGTCGATGAATGTAATGCCGACATAAATATAAATCATCCTGACATATTGTGTTACAGAATATCGGTTAATAAATTTTTGGTTTTTCAAATTATGTACTGTAACGTAAACCACGTGTGCACGCCGCGAGCCGAAATGGTAGCGACTTATAAATAAGCCACGCGACGGTAACATAGCTCTCTTTAACAGTTTCATTTTACGTTGTTCGCATAGTTTGATAACTAACAATTATATTCCTATTATGTTATATTATCTACTTAATATCTTATTATGCCTTATGCTTATCATCTTATATTATTATTATGTTATCTGCTTATTATCTTATTATGTACTAGCAGTTATAAGTGTACCTAGTTTGAGTAAATATATTCTGTATAGGTTGCAACAGAAAACATGAAAAGCCTCCGTTGCTAAAGTTGGACAGGAATGGGTCGTAAAAGTCAGTCAAGTCAGTAAAAGTTAAATTTTATTTAAGCATTACGACACACGTTCTTGCTGCATATCCAGGTTATACTATAGATAGTATTATTAGACATATTATTATATGTCAGCAGATCGTTTCAAAATCTAATTTTAAACTAACTGAATTAAAGAGAACAAACACACTAATTTAATTATCAAAATTAAAGATTAGGCAATAAGATACCTGTGTTAGTAAATTAGGTGATAATTTATAGATAACACTGTTACTTGATGTTGTCTCTAATTGTTAAATTGCTGAATCCAACCATCGTTAATGATGGCGTTAATGACGACAAAAGTGTAAGCCTTTGTCTCTGAAGAAGCTCATTAAATGGGATACTGGCGACCGTAGAGTCACTAGGGATCCATCATTTCACGGTACGGTTTTTCACTATATAGTTTGTTTGTGTCTAGCCAGAAAATTTTAATTCGAAAATTATCGAATATAAACTAGGATAATGATACACTGCTCAAATAAATTAGGGGAACGCGTTTTTGAAAAATTTTCATTTTTTTATTAAGTGACCAATACAAATTTTATTTGTTACTCATTTGTAAACGTCAATTTATCAAAACACCACGTTAATCAAGAAAGTTTATGTCTACAACTGTAGTACCATATTGTACTCATTATCTAAGTTCTTATTATGTTGATTCTTTCAAAGTAAATGAACGAAGCATGTCGAGTATTGTAACGTAAATAAATTCCGTTCCGTTATATTACAAATATTTTGATAACTTAGCGGTTATATTTTCTAGATTCGGTTTGTGAGTGAGTGCTTCAGAAACTACAAGGCACCTACTTATTTTTTTTAACTTTAAATGCCGCACAATTTGTTGCTCTAGTTTGTATATCAGACAAAAACACTATAGTATATTTGACGAAATATGACCAAGCTGATTACTAGCCCATACACTGACTCCTTTTGGCCGAATTCCTCGATCTATTTACAATTATTATCGGTAAATGAATCACGACTTGCTAAAAAATTAAACATTCACGTGAATGTGTTAACTCGATTTGATGATATGCTAATAACGACCACAGAAAACAAAATAACACTTGTGGTATAATGTGCCATAAATCCAAACTATGAATGATGACAGGATCATTTTACACGGCGATAAGTAACGCTTGGTGTTCTTGATTTATCACTTCCTTATTAGTTTATGTTTCTTTGGAATTGATCAATCCTTCCAATATTTGGTGTTGTTTTATGCAACGAAAAATAGGATAATCCATAACGTACCTATTGGCTTTCGTGGATCTATTCGTCGAAACGATCACAAAGTTTTCGAAGTTATAATATACGTCTTCGAAATCTAAGACATGTGACAAATCGCTAAACTTTTACAAATTGCCAGCAAAGTGTGGAATAGGAAAAGTAATTAAAAAACAGAAACATCGGCAGCTTTCATGATGGAAAGTGATTACTCCACGAACTTTGCGAATGCTGACTTCTAACAAAGTAACAGGAAAAAATAAATCTCAACACTGATTATATTCCACGTATATCAATCACACTGTTTTTACTCTTCTCAAATAATATCTAACAATGTCTCTATTTATTAATCATACAAAATGAGTTAATATATACTCAATTATGTATAAAACTAATTCTGTAAAAAAGTATCCCCAATCAAAGGCGATGGATAATTTTTGTTAAATATTCGTGACCGAGAAAAATATTCCGGGAATATTTCAATATTTTCTAGCATATAGCTAGGAAAAGTAGTTGTTTTAATAGATTCTACAGTATATAACTGTATGCCTAATGCTTATATATATATATATATATATATATATATATATATATATATATATATATATATATATATATATATATATATATATATATATATATATATATAATATGTTCAAATAGAAAAAATATAAATAAATAGTAGAATAAATTTATGTTTTCTATGAATTTCAGTTCCGTCGAAACTAATGTCACAAAGTGTCACTGAAAATGATGAAGTATTAATATTTTAAATTTCAAAGTCTAAATGATCAATAAAACAAATCGTACATCAATCACTCTGAAGATCTTCAATGAAAGTGAAAGAACTTGTAAAACTTCTAAGTGGTTCGTTTCCGTATGTATGTCCAGATATGCAACTGGTAAATGTGTTTTAGTTATTATTCGTCTATTTGTTTATTTCTCCATGTAATGAAATATAATGTCTTGGGTTTGTAGCAAATCCCAGATATCTTTTCACAAAACAAATATGAATAGCAAAGAAGAGAGAGATAAATTGACCTGCTGATGGGAAATCTACGTACTACCGGAAAATACTTATTCATACGAGGAATAACATTCCTCATAAATATATACCTTAATTTAAAATTTTAATACTTAAAATCATATTTAGACAAACTTACCTCTTGCTGATAATTTTTTTGTATTTATAATTTTTGCTGCAAATTCCAAACCTGTAGATTTCTGAACACATCTTCTAACTACTGAGAATGCACCTCTGCAAAAAAAAAACAAGTACAATTAGAATCTAATACAATTTTAATTTTCTTAGTAATATTTTATACCATATAATTTGATATTTCGCAATAATTAATTTGGTATAATTCCCGGGTTATTTTCAGAAGCATATTTTTGCACATCCTGTGTATATATGTACAAAATGAAAGCGGAGTGACGTTACGTAAACTTTGCATAATTTTTCAGCGGGCCGCTCAGTAGTAAGTAAATAAAATATGGGATAATGTTTACATGGCAGAATTAAAGCGACTAGTATTGTCGCGAATAATTGGGCGAATCCACTATTAATAGAGTCTTCAGGTTTCATTACTATAGAAATAGCGCCTCTGCTATTTCTAAACTACCGCCTAAAAATAGTGATGGCTAATATTTTTGGAATCACTTTTATTGAGTATAAGTGTTTCTGCATTGATGTTCCGACATTAAGCAAATACTTTAGATGTGCTACATCCGAAGCTTTTGTTTTGAATGAAATCCACATTATTTTTAACTCAACCGAAGGTTGAGTTTGCTTACCTTTAATTTAGTATTATTTATTGACGTCGTTTTTCAAAGCTCTCATTATCGTATCATTGATTTAGCCTGTACCATATTTACATAACACGATTTTATTAAGCACAAAAATTTATTATTAATAATAGAAATAATAATTTGTTAGTGTCAGTAAACAATTAATAAAAAGCTAGTGCGCTAGTGTCGAAAGCTAGTGAGCTAATAATAATAGTACAATTTAATTTCCTAAGAATACGAATTGTAACTTTAGTGAAGAATATAAATATAGTAATATCAAGTTATTAAGAATTTCGATATTTTCAGTATTTTCCAAGTTGAATTTGTGACTCACTTTGAATTTTAGCACCAGGAACACTCTGCCACTTTCCTATTATAACTACAAAAGGCGCAGTACAATATGTGGCATCCAATTTATTGTATAATAATCTCCAGATCCCTTTCTCGCTCGCGTTTTACAGAAAACGAAGCGTAACTATTCCACGAGGGCGTCAGTTCCAGTTAGGTTAGGGAGACGGTGTTTTTTTACATTAAAACCGTTTACTTCATCATATATTTTTATAATACGAAGATGGATAATATCGCTATTTGTAAACATCGTTTCCGCCGTTTCATATTCCTACACCTATCTAATTCAAAAATTGAATAAAAATATACAAATGCGCTTACAGTTATCTCTATTAAGATAATCATATATTCGTAATATATTAAATATAATAAATATAAGATGTTACATGAAAACTAAATACTGTCCTAGGTAAGCACGCGTGGCTTATTTCTAGGGATCGGCGGTTCTTTTTCTCGATATAATGATGGTATTTTGCTCGGGTTTTTAGGTCTCGTATTTCGATGTTACAAACTTGTGCATGTTCTGTGACGGACAGTTTATGTACCGCAAGGCTAGCTGAAATCTGCATAAATCGCATTATAATGCGAATTTTAATTTTAGTATATCTGTATGATATTCATATTATAGTCGACGAGCATAAATTTACTGAAATTTACATATATCAGATAATGGTGTCGTTTTATGTAAATTTTGCATAAAACTTAAGCGCTAAATCACAAAGAAAGTGGGATTCGGCTCGTATTTTGTTGCATGCTAAGATTCTAGCGTCGCGTCGGCTATGGCTATACACACTAGTCAAGTGTTGCCAATCAGCACTTAAGATTATTACGGTCATTTGGTTTAATAGCTACCTATGAAATGTGTAATAGATAATTTTATGATTATCTGGCGATGATTATCCGATGCCTTGTGATAAAGTGATTTCAGTCTAATTAAACTGTAATGGAATGCTCGGAAATAATGATTGTTTACTAGATCTATTGGCATCTACTAAAACTCATATAATACTCTATAACCTCCCTCAATACAACCATAATATCAAATGCCTATTAGCTTACTAGGTATGGTATTACGTTTGTATATGATTGTGCCATAAAGGATTGAGAAAGCAAAAATCGTACTATTCTTCGATGATCTGAGAAACAAAATTAAAAAGATTATTAATTTATTGTCAAAAATAATGGCCAAGTCGGACAATCTAAAAACTGCACTTCATCTTGGCAGTCTAATTAAAATATAGTGAAAATTAATTGCTTTTTGGAACCACAATTGACCATATTAGTTAGGTTAAGATCTCAAAATACGAATCCCCGTATTTTAAAAATCAATGTATTGATTGTCTTATGGGGACTCAAGTTTAAGGGCTGGACAGGGCCTAGAACTGTACCCTGTGGTACCCCACAAGTTACAGTTCTTTCGTCACTATCAACACCGTCAATTACAACCTTTTGTTTCCTCTTCGTTAGATAGTTGCGAAATAGGTCTAAGGCATTTCCACGAATTCCAAAGTTTTATAATTTATTTAACAGAAGTTTATGACTTATCGTGTCGAAAGCCTTAGCTAGGTCTACGAAGGCACATAGCGCTGGTTTACTGCGATCAAGTGCAATATATAATTTAGAAGTTAGATTAGTTATTGCATCTTGAGTAGATTTGTTTTCACGAAAACCAAATTGCATATCATTAAGTAGTTTGTTCTTATCCATATAGTTACTTAATCTCAACTTTATGATACAACTTTACTCCAATGCCAATATTCGGACGCATTTTGAATCATTTTAAAATCATTTTAACGTACAATCAGAGTATACAAATTGTATATAATGTTCTGAAGTTTCCGAAACCGTTGTGAAAATTACGATCGAACCACCATACGAGCAAGGTTGATTACCCGCATAAAGGGCCAAAAAAAATTAATTGGCAATTGTAGTAAAAATACCCGTGCGACAGATCCTGGTTTTTACACAAATAATTTATATGTTTAAAGTTACGCTCCATTTTCGCGGATTTTCCCATTTTTCTCAGCTGGAAATGCAGCTAGAGAGTTTTGGTTGCGCTTATTTTGTGGACTTTTCAATTATTTACAACTTTTGTATTGTAGTCAAAACTTCCACTCGTAGTATTGCTAGAAACTCAAAAAAAACTCGTTTTTTTTGCATTTTTTACACTTTCTCGGACCATTTTTTTATAAACAACAATTGGCTATTTACTTTATATAGCGTTTCATCTATGAATCATACTTTAAAACCCTGCAAAGTTCGTTCCTATTATTTTTTAAAGTCCTAAAAATCCTATGTAGCTTGGCTTAATTAATACGTCACTTGGTAAATCGAGAATGATTTTTCTAACAAGAATATATTTGGGAAAAATCGCCTGAAATTCGATCCGACCTGCCCTGGTTACGTGGAAAATAATAATAAATTGTTCCCTTAACGGTTCAAGGAGTTTCCTCCTTAAACTCGCTCGTATTTTCCGAATTCTCTCACCTTATCCTAGGATATATTGCGTGCTTTTAACTGCGACAATCATTTATCGGTAGATCTCTCTCTCTCTCTCTCTCTCTGAACTTTAGATTTATAAGAATACCCCTAGATAAAACTAAAACTGCAGTTTTCTACGTGTCTATAGAGGTTCTTCTATTTTCAAGGGTACCCCCAAGCAGAATGATGACGGATTCTCTTATTCCAGTTTACACACAAAAAACAATAGGAAAATAATAAATAGAAATATTTTATTAATTTATTTAATTTTACTTTATATAATTATCACTTTATATTACTTACACATTTCTGTGTATTTTGAGAGTTAAAAAAAGCAATAATGTCGTAGTAAATGTAATAGATGTAAAAATATAAATATATATTGATAAATATACACTGCTCCAAGAACAAACATTTAAATATCACATAATTTAAATGTTTATTTAAATATTTATTATTACTGTATTTGTATTACTATTCACTTTATTATTATTATTTATACAAGTAGTTAAAATTTCTAAATATCAATATTGCATCATTCCGGCGCTCGGCGCTGAAAACTGCGGCCTCCATTAGCACAGTATAACTTTCCTGTCGAACGTCCCCTATAATATCCGATTCCATAAGAGCAATTGGGGCGCAGCTTATGAGCGACGTGCGGCCTCGACCGCTGACCTGACTCGCCGTTCCCAGTTCATGTCGAGTTTTGAAAGAGTGCGTTTGTGTGGCTTTTATAATTCGTGCAATAGTGATACTTAATAATGAATTCCGTAAATAATATCATTCAAATAAATTTTGATAGGCTGCCATTAGCCGATAAACTTAAAATTAAAGAACTGGGGAGGTCGTTGCCTGATATAAAGTTGTCACAAACTTGTCAACGAAAGGCCGAAAACCGGCAAATTGAAAAGGCAGACTATTTATCAATACAATGCGATGAAGCCACTGATATCTCAAATTATTGTCAAATGGTTTTAATATTAAGATATTTTTATGAAGGTTCCATCAGAGGATATTTTTGGGGTTTTATTAGGGTGAAAGATAAAGCAGCCGATGGGTTAAAAACATGCATTGAAAATGAAATTTTCCCCCTCATTTTAAAAACTCCCCAAAAATTAAAAGCTCAAACGTATGATGGCGCAAATGTTATGAGCGGCGTGAACAGATGCGTTCAAGCTCAAATTAAAACAAAATATCCCAATGCTCATTTTATTCATTGTTATGCCCATCAATTGAACTTTATTATGCAGAAATCGGCATCACAAAATGTAAAAGTACGCGTGTTTTTCAATAATCTGTCGGCCATACCTGCTTTTTTCCCAACTCTCATCGTTGTGATGTTTTGCAAGAGATAATAAATAAAAGATTACCAAGGGCGGTGATAACTAGATAGAATTATAATATTCGTACAGTTAATTTTGTTCACGAAAATCTTGAAAAGCTTGTAGAAGTGTTCGAAGAAATTGAAACCAGATGTGGAAGGATCCGGTCTTAGAAGAGCATTGGAAGATCCAGAATTTATATTTTGGTTAAAATTCTTCCATAAAATTGTGCCACATGTTGACATATTACATAATCAATTGCAATCAAAAAATAAGGATAGCGTACAGTTGCAAAAAGACCTACTAATTTTCGAGAAAAACGAATTGTTTTTCTTCTCTAACTCTAACTGTTTTAAACGATCTATGTTCATTTTATCCGATGTTGAGCAAATCAAGATTAAGAACTGAATTGGAGGTAATTTACTCGAGAGAAGATTTAAAAGCAAATGTTGGAGCAATAAATCTTCTTTTATTTATTATGGAGACCTTAGTGAAACGAAAATATTAAACATTATCGTGACAACTCCAATGATAACAGCTGAAGTAGAACGCACTTTTTCGACGCTTAAATACATAAAAACATTTTTGCGAAATACCATGCTTAATGACAGACTAAATGCTTTAGCTATGATGTCCATAAATCGAACTTTAGTGCACGGTATAAACAATTTTGATGATAAAGTGATGGAAAAATTCATTTCCATGAAGGACCGCAGAGCGGATTTTACTTTTAAAAAATGACTTACCTACCCATTTTGTGTAGTTTAATCTGTGTAAATATGTTGTTTTTTTTTTCGATTTTAACGAGTTATTTTCTACAGGGTTAATTTTCTACTTTTTATCTAAGGAGTTTGACCTTGACATGTGCAAAAAGTTTCGCCTGCAGCGCTATTTATTTTTATATCGCTGGCCTAACCCATTCCCCTGATGCGCCTCTAAACTCAAACTCCACGACACGCCACTGGGCAATATTATCAATATTATTCCGCAAAAATGAATGTCGCGCGTCTTTACGTCTAGAAGTATTTTTGCAGACATGTTTATTCCATAAGACTTCATGGGATCCAATCTCCTAGTTGGGTAATTCTCTCTTGTTTCTCTTATCCAGGATTTACGTCTATGTGTTATATAACTGATATGTATTGCTCTAAATTACATAAAGTGGATAGCTGAATAATATAAAACACATTATTTCTGTACGCATAATAACGTGAGCTACACCAAAAAAGGCTTAGTAAAATTACTATAGGCAAATTAGTTTAAAAACGATTAACAATGACACTTTGACTTTACCAACACTGAAATTTAAACGATTGCGGTGTAAAATTTATCACACTCTCATGCCAATTGTTACAAAACAATTAATAATAAACATCGTCACAAATCACGTGTCGATAGTGCATTTTTTCCACATGTCGCATTGCCGTCGAAGTCATGGTAATACCAACGTGGAAACTTGAGCCAAACAGTTCATTAACTTAATAGTCCAGTATCTAGGGAGTGTTGCCCCACAAAATATGGGGTAGTAACAATTTTTTAATACGTTCAGGTCATATGTTTTAATATGTAAAAAATAGATCTTGAATAAAATTGACCAATTAGATATCAGAAGGTCGTTGTAGGTACGTAATTCTAATTAAATCTATTAGGGAAATCGACGGATCTCTTCCTTTAACATTTATTATTAGATCTCAAGGCATGTATGTCACAAGTTTAGTAACCACACATTGTGATGTGGTATTTTTCATAGTACATTATTGATTGGTGCCAGCATATAAAGCGTGTACCAAGAGTAGTGTATAGAACTTTTGACGGAGATTGCCGTTATGTTTGACATATCAATGTCAAGTGTCAATATTTTTCTTATTCAGTAAGGCTTGTTTAAGCTTGTAAGCTTTTCATATTCAGTAACGCCACAACGATTACAAATTGTAAAAATATTTTATCAAAATCAAGAGTCGTTTTGTTGAAGGTTTCGAAGCAAGTTACACTTTACATCCCCAAAGGTGGGGACCTTTATAGATACGTAGAAGAACTGCACGTTCTGCAGAAAATATCGCAGCCGAACGAGCCAGTGCAGATGAATCTTCTTCGACATCGGTCAGACGGCGCGCAGCAGTTGAGCCTATCCACAATGTCAACGTGGCGTATTTTACGCAAGGATTTGGGTGGACATCCTTACAAGCTGGTGCTAACGCAAGAATTAAAGCCTGCCGACTATCGGTTGCGTCGTGAGTTTGCGGATTGGGCTCCGGAGCAGATCGAAGGCGAGGAGGATTTTTCGAAGAAAATCATCTTCAGCAACGAACCCCATTTCTGCCCCAATGGTTACGCCATAAAACAAAATATGCGCTATTGGGAAGAAAACAATCCTCGACCAGTGCTAGAGACACAATTATACCCCCAAAAAGTTTCTGTTGTACATAATGAACATCTAGTCTGAAAGATAGTCACTTTAAGTTTTATGATTTCCCAAAATGACACAAAATAACATCCTGTAGAACTCCGAAATGAGTTAGTAAAATCCTTAACAAGGCTCAAAAATTAGCCTGTAACACACTTTGATGACCTCCCAATACCTATTATTATTGGGCCTGCCAATTTTATCGTAATATTTCTTTTATCTTTCTTATTTTATCGTAATCTTTCTATCGTAACTAAGAAGGTTTGCAGAAAGTCAAAACGCGATCCTGGAAAATGAAAACGGATAATGGTGTAACAAAATGGTAAAGTGCAGGTCATAATTCTGTTCGGAAAGGGAATAGCAACCCAAGAAGTCCTTTGTTTATTATTTAGAGAATTCTAAGAAGGTCCACATTAAATGAGTAATTCATCTTGTATAGTGTGTTTTCTTTAAGTACGGTCTGGTCAAAATGTCATAGCTTCGTAAATGCATAACTTCGTAATCGCAAACAGATGTGTAACTACCAAAAAGTAAAATATCTCAAATCAATGGTAAAATTAACAGGATCCATAAAAACGTCATGAAAAGATTCGACCATAAATAATAGTTGTCCGTTAGAAGCGTCACTTAATTTATGGTTTTCGGGTATGGGAAAAATGGCCAAACATCTAACTAATTGATGCAGAAAGAGTAATCTCAGAAATGTCATGTAAAATGTTTAGTTTCTATTTTGCAACCAGATGTCGTTAGCGTACGGGAATAGTTTCCTGAGATAATGTAAGGGGTAAAGTAGGTCCCGTAGGATTGGTGGAGATTTCACCCCCGGTAAGTGGTATTACTTAAAGGGGATGAAAGATCGAATTTGGTCCCGCCCAGCGAGGACTGGAGCAACAATCTTAGCCAAAATTATGCAGTTTCCGGCAGGTTTTCATACAGTAAATTCGGGTTTAAAGTCAAATAGTTTAATAAGCGGAAAGGCACTCAAAATTGTTCTATTAGAATCAGGTCTACTTAACCCTAGCGATTAGCTTTGTTTTCATATGAATAGATTCATTATTTGCGCGACGCATCTGGTTGTGTCCAAATTTATAGTTTGTTTAGTGTAAATGTTTTATTGTCAGCGTAATTTATTCTGTTAAATATTAAATATATATCTTGGTTTGAAGTTATTTGAATTAATCTCTTAACCAACGCAATTCAATATTATCCGACAAAGTTAGTTCGTGAATCTTAGTGATGATGTGAGGTTTTAGCCATACAGGATTAACACCGACATCATGAGAGCATATGAGGTAAGCTAAATCTCCATGTTTCAATATTAAGATTTCCCCTTCTAACTTTAAAGCATACGCGACGAACCCAGGACTATGAGATCTTGTGTGTATATATTTATGTATGTATACATATTTTTGCAAACCCCGACGCTCCCTTTCTTTTCAACATCGGTCAATCTGGTAAAAACCCCAGTGGTTACAATAAACAAGGATTGGGTTCTTAGCAAATAACAATGCTAAAAGATGAACACGCAAACAAAAGCAAGTTTCGTATTCTCGAACTAGATACGTAATTGGAAAGATAAGAGGATAATCGCAATCTCCAAGCAGAGAAGACAATAAAATGTTTCCAGAATAAGTAGAAGAAGACAAGCACGACATAACAATGCATGTTGGAACCTATAGAGAGATACAGCATTTAAAAGCGGAGTAATAAATAACATATTAAATAGTCATAAAAACTGGCGGTTGTCTCGCCAATTTCCCACACATTTCAATTCGCATTCCCCAAGGACTTGGATCCACTAGCATGGATTTGTATATACGATGTTAATGTAATCATGAGAATCCGTGCTCTTAAAACACGCAGCATATGTGCACAAATAAATATTGATGCACGGCGCGATCTGATAAAATCCGGGTTGGAACACTCCGGACAGGATTCGGGATGTGTATGCTGTCACAGGTCTATTTGTTTCCATGAATTCGGGTTACCTGCGTCCAGAGAGTTTTCCATTTATATGAAGTTTGCCGCGCTTTTCCATACACGCTTCTTTATCCACCGTTCAGGTTTTAAAAGTCAACGCATGATATTTCACATTCCTTAAATTAACGCTTTTTCGTATTAAACTTAATAACCAATTACAAATAATTGGAAAACCGAAGCTTTGTCTGAAAAATGCATAAGTGGCCTGAAATTATATTACAAAACGAATCAACTTTTCATAACAAAAACGTTGTACTTAATTAAACTGGCATCACAGGATG
The DNA here is from genome assembly GCA_964058915.1 of Tetropium fuscum. Taxonomy (NCBI): domain Eukaryota; kingdom Metazoa; phylum Arthropoda; class Insecta; order Coleoptera; family Cerambycidae; genus Tetropium; species Tetropium fuscum. The sequence goes on along the minus strand of CAXKVY010007394.1, from coordinate 22,686 downwards.
TTAAGACACCACTTTCATAATTAAAAAAAAAAGCCGTCGAGTGACAAATCGTCAGAGGCGTATGGAGAGCTTAGAAAATATGTGACTTTTTATACATTTACATTTATATTATACATTTTCCACGAAAACGTATTTAGGTAATTAAACTACCATCATAGAACGTTAAGAGACCTACTACTTTAATAATAAAAATCCACTGACGGCATGTCAGTCACGGCCAGAGCCGTGCTGTAGGGACAAAATAGGTTGGGTGCCACGTAAGCCAAAATACAAAGCCCCACGTTGGGCGCCAATTGTAAGGTATGTTTCTGGATTTACTTCTAAATTTTTATCTTCTATTATTTTAATGTTTTCGAAAATATATTTTGCTCTGTTGTCATTCTTTTCTTTTTCTTATTCTACTTTTCTCTCCATTTGTATTTTATTTTCCAATTGCTCTTGAAATTTTGCTTGCTCTTCTTTGAATTCATTAGTGATTTTTTTCTAATTTGTTGTCTATTAATTCCAACTTTTTGTCGATAACTTCGCATTGTGTTTCTTTCAATTCTTTATTTCCTTGCTCTTGCTTTTCTATTTCTTCTTGTCTTTGCTTCATATCTTCCTCGCTTTTGTGCTTCTTGTCTTTGCTTCTGTGCTTCTTCATCCCTTCTTTGCTGCAGTACAATATGTTCTTGCCTTTGCTTTTGTACTTCTTCTCTTTGCTTCGGTGCTTCTTCATCTCTCCTTTGTTGCTGCGTAATATCTTCTTGTCTTAGCTTCTGCGCTTCTTCAATTCGTTGCTGGAACGCTTGTGAAATAAAATGAAACGCTTGTGAAATAAAGATATTTTATATTGAAATAATCTGATGGAGAAATATTTAATATGTTTATAGGATACTTACTCTATTTACTTCCCTATTGAATAGTTCTCTTTTATTATGGGCGCCAGTTCTATGAACACTCATTTTCAGTTTAACTGAAGGATCACTTTAGTCCTAAGGACTCTATCGTCTTAGAGGGGGTCCAATTAGGTCTATTATATAAATTGACCAATCATGTGCGTATATATGCATGTGTTTGTTTGCTCTTATACTATAGTCTGTTCGTTAGTTGCAGGCTACTGAATTTAATTTAATTTTAATTTGATGTATTTATTGTATTTGATTGCCGATTTAGGTTCTATATTTTCGTTAGGTAAAGATTGGTAAACATCGGTAAAAAAACTTGTAACTTAAACGGTTTTATTTTAAATCATCAGTGGTACTAAAAACTACAAGATATTTAGGACATAAACCTAGACATTCCTGAGATTCTGACGTTTTTTTTTCTTACCAAACGTCAGAATCTCAGAAAGGCACAAGTTAGTGTTCTAATTATTATAAAGTTTTTTGCACAACTGATGATTTAAAATAAAACCGTTTAAGTTAAAAGTTTTTATACCAAGTTTTATACGACAAGGCTATCAACGCTGTGGAAAGAAAACGTGTGATGAACTAAATATATTATGAATTGTAAGATATAACCGCTCGTGCGTATTGTACATTGTAACATTGATGAGCGGTGGCGGCTACGCACGTATAACAACAAACCGCCGCCGCGCCGCAGCTGTTCTGTAGACTCTCTAGATTTATTGCTATTTCATAAAATCATTGACTTATTCATGCCCTGAAATTAAGGAAATTAATATATTGAGGGAGGTAGAATAAAATAATGCATTAATAACGGTAATATTAATGCATTATTTTATTCTACCTTCCTCTATATATTTCTAAAATTTCCTTAATGATACACCGTATAGACTATATACGTCCGTATAGACTAGTCCGTATAGACTAGTCAAAACCGATAACACGGATGTAAATAATTTTAGATGCCTACTAGCAATATATCAAGTGCCTTATTGAATTTCGCATATTATTTTAAATTATAAAATCGTTAATTTAAATTAGGAATTCCCTTTGTAAAATACCATTTAGATTGCCCGCATAAATGTCATGCAACTTTAACAGATCTCTTATCAATGTAGATTTAATATACATAATGTAAATTCAGTGTAATTTATGCGCAAATCCTTTCCTTACGTTGAATTCCTAATTCTCAGCGCCTGTTTTGAGATAAATGTGAGGGCTAAGCTACTTAAAAGAGGCGGTTGTTCTTTTAACTTAAACACTTGATATACTCGAGTAGATATACTCTCAGCTCCAAAAAAAGTGGTGCATCTGATTGCCTTTTTAGGTATTAGAAATCCTTCTTTTCTGCCGGTAGGTATTTTACGGTTTTTTACCATGTATGCAGGGAATGCAACAAGCGAAGTATTTTTATAAATATTAGCGCATTCGCGGAAACCAATACTTAATGGGCACACAATTGATTTAAAGTCCTTTAGATTGCAAAATAACCCAAGTCATCGTAAGTCCCCCGTACAACTTATTGTCGCATGCCTTTAGGGACAACCCATTGAATGCCATTTACCGTAATACGATAGATTTAATTTAGGATAGCATTATATGTACGTACTCCCACGTTTTCAAATCTGTCGTTATCGCGGTAAGATATAGGAAAATGAAAAGGATATGTGGGATCTCAGACTGATGAGTAAGTCGTTTTCGACGGGTCATGAAACGCATAGAATAACATAAACAAACCCACATATCTTTATGGAACGTACATAATTAAAAGTGGCTGGTTTTGCTAGAGCAAAATAAACGATATCGAAAATAGCCTTTATGTTATTAATATACGCAAAAGAAAAGAGTAACTTGCAAGTAGACTCGACAAATAAACATGTATAACTACGTAACGTGCACTATAATGGCATTAAAATTTATATTTATCTACTAACGCTCGCATTTTCGATATATATATATATATATATATATATATATATATATATATATATATATATATATATATATATATATATATAAACCTATATCCCTTCCTACATTCCAATTTCTATTATTTTAGTGGTGCCCTTCCTATACACGATTTACGCGCGCATAACACCCGCCCGAAGCCACACCAACGACCTATGCAAGCGTGCCACTCATCCGGAGTTAAATATGGGCGTATTACGGGATAAATTCAATATTTCTTAAGACTGACGTTTCTATCTTAAATCCTCGCACACGTCGATTTTTATTTTTAAATCCGCTTATTTTGATGTAGTATACAATAAGATGGCGCTCTAGGTGTTCCGGATGTGACGTCATATATAATTTTTGGCGAATATCTTAAAAATTTAACAAGAGGTGCTTTAAAACAACCATCGGAATTATTCTTTGACGTTTCTCTTCAAGCCTATCAAATATTTAATGAGCTTATTTCAGAATATTGTATTAGCTTGTTCAGAAATACAACATCAATAGAAGTATTAAATTACCTAGGTATGTACCTGCGTTGATGTATGTCATTTTATAAATAAAAGTATTGCTTAAGAGATCATTACCCAGTTTTCCCATGAAAAATTAAGTATTATCTTAAATATGAAAAAAATAAATGCATCTTCTGCTTGAGTAATTTCATAACTCCAAGTTTGCAAACTTATCCTCCCAAGCTGTTTTTGCACAGTCTCATTCACGCCAAGACAGGTATCGATTGAAATATTCATGAACTTTTCAACTTTTTTCCACGTTAATATTTAGCTCAATTGTTACAAAGTTTGCTCGTGCTTGAAATTTATGTAAATTTAAAATGCTTGCTCTGATGTAAGCTTTATTATAAAACATTTTACCATCAGCTAACGTAAAAAACACTTTAAGCACCAGATAAGTTGCTTGAATATCTACTCCTTTCTTCCTTGAAACTAAAAAGAGGTCCTTTAAAATGATTCGGTATATTAACGTATATATTAAGTTAGGATTTAGGAATGTATTGTAGATACGTATTGAAAAAACATATAATGCTCAAAAAAATTAACGCAACACCTTTTACATCTAATTAATTTTATTTACGAATTGGAGATATTTAAAAAATGAAAAAGGTAACTTAAAGCTAGATATATTATAGTATACAGGAATTAAATTATAGATCGTTTTCTCTATGTTCAAATTTTGTCTATAACGCATTACAACTAATCAAGTACCTAAATTAAAATGTAACTTAAAAGACAATGAACTAAATAATGTTGGTTTAAGCAATAATTTGATTATCTAATACCGCGTATGACCACCTCCAGCCTGAATTATAGCTTGACAGCGCCGTGGCATGCTGCGTATTCATCTACGCAGGCCTTCTCGTGGTATTATACGCCACTCTTCGTTTAGAGCTTCTTGGAGCTGTTGCAATGTATGTGGAGGATTAGGACACTTGCCCTGACACTTCTATCCAGTAAATCCCAAACACGTTCAATAGGATTCAAGTCAAGACTAATTGCTGGCCAATCCATGATTTGAGACCTACTTTCTTGACATTCCGGCGACGGTTTTTTTGAAAATACAAAAAAATTGCCATTTTGAAATACTGGAGCGTGATGTCCTGATGGTGCTGATCCATAATCTGACGATTATTTGAAGGGATTTACTTTATATGACGGTTTTAAATTTTTTTATGACTGTTAGTCATAACAGAAAAGTATTATATTACAAAAACTGATTTTGTAATATAATACTTATTTTATCTAAGGGTCCGAGTCAAGTGTTCTTAGTCGTAAAGTCTATAAGTTGTTTATAATAAATAACTCACTTTAATCCTAGACGTAATAACTCACTTTAATCTTAGGGCATTAGGGACTATTGCTAGTGCATAATGTGAGAAATATATTCTAGCTTAAAACAGTCGTGTTCATATAGGATACAGACGCACTTTCCGGTATATAGTAGATACCAAAGCTATTTAATAAAATAGTCTTCATTCAAGTACAGTGTTCTTCATTTCCATAGCCTAATTTCCAATAATGACTTGATAGAATGATGAATTTAATCATTTATGTGACAAATAAAATGCATGGAATGCTGTTATTTTTGTCGTAAACATTTTATATTTTAGTATTCCAATATTCGAACCTCTAGCTTTCCAACTGTACAAGCAAACATAATATGTGTTATGATATGACTGAATAATAAATAAATATTATTGGAAGGGTTGACACTTAGGTATATCTGATTTGCATCCAAAAACATTTGCATCGAGCAAACTTTTTTATTTTTGAAAATAACCTAGTACTATCAGCGGGACATTTGTAGCTTATGAATTGAGGAAGTTTTCTTATATTCATATTTGTAATATTATACTAAATATATACCTACCTAATAGACATTGACAATTAGTTTGTCCAGATTAATTGTCAACAAATATGAAGAGATCGGGTGAGAAATGTTTACTATAACCGGGTTCTTAAAATAAGTAAACGGTTTTTACTATTTTTAGCTATGTCTATGGTTGTCATTGATTTTGACCAGTGCATTGTGTCAGGTCAGGTCAGGTGAAATAGCATTGTTTTGTTTCAACTCTCGAACAGCGCAAATCAATTTCTTATAGGACAAAACAAGTTCTAGTGCAGTTCTAGTAGCAGACTGCATTCATGAATCTGTAGTAGATTAAATTACCTCCATGATCTATATCAATCAATTTTTCAAATAGATGTAATAAAAGCAGAATTTTATACTCGGTTGCTCACTATCGTTAAACCTTACAGGAAAACTTTTTAGAGCTAAGTTGAGTTTTATGAGAAATCCCGACGGCACGTTAAGAATGCCCGCATTTAAGTTGAAATCAATATTGAGGAAAAGAAGCCATCGCATCCAATTTAATTATAGAAAATCAACAGAGAAAATTTGCAATTTTCATTGAGACTTATGTCAACAAGGATTTCAGTAGAGCCGCAACTAAATTCCTCCGACACGTCTGTGCATTATCAGCAGCAAGTTGAATACTTGAAACGCTAGAAGTGCGACTTTGCATGAAAATTAATAATTGTCAACAAATTCCCATCAAATAAATCATTTCTAATACTTTAATTGAAGCTTTACATGTACCGCAAAGCTTGTAGCTCATGTCACACAAAAGCCATTCTTTAAAAATATAACATTTAAAATAGCGTAAGCACTTCTCAGTTTGTATGATTAAAGCATCCTTACAAATTGTAAACTACCCTATACAATACAATACACCCATGTCATGTAAATATGAAGCATAAAATTGGGTACAAAATCGAGGTCAAAAGTATTGCCTCGCGCGGAGAACACAGTATCAGAATAGTGTAACCATTTAACCTAATTTTATTGATCATTACTTATTAATTAATAATTATATTGATGTATCTGAAGTTAATTTATAATATTCACTAATATTTACCAGATGTTACTGCACTAACTAATATATAATTATTTTCGTTATCAGCTATGTTATGTTACATTAAAGGTGTGAATTATTCATGTTAAGTTTAAGTTTAATTTATTCCTCTCTGGTATTCCCATATATTCATAGAAAAGGGTTTTCTACGAAACATTCCTTTTTGCTGTAATACCAAAGCTAGGAAAGATCGTTATAGAACTAAACAATTTTTAAATAAAACCAAATCCAACCATATATATATATATATATATATATATATATATATATATATATATATATATATATATATATATATATATATATATATATATAGGGTGTTTCAAAAAGACGCGACAATATTTAAGTTAAGGGGGTGACTGATGGCCCAGGTTATTTTTAAAAAAAAGTTCTTATAAACGTAGGTCCACAAACGCTTCGTTACCGATCTACAGGATGTTGAAGTTTAATCAAAAAAACAGTAGAAATTAGTTTTCATTTTCAACAGTTTTTGTAATTTTTGGAAAGAAGATACTTATTGTAAAACACTTGTGTTTGCCTTTGATTCAGACCCTTGAATTTGTAAAAAATCTTTTTGTATGATAAATGGACATGAATGCATTCAAATTGTTTATACTCAAAAACGGTGAGTAAAATGATAAAATCTAAAGAAAGTTTTTTTCTTCATAATCGAACAAGGAATTCATAAGAAATTTTATTTTTAGAAGAACCAGCGGTGTCATATTTTTTTCTTTAAAAATAACCGGTGACGTGCCAATACGTGCGCCACTGGTAAGACCAAAAAATCGTTTTGTATTGCACAGTATGCGTCTCCTATAGCTATTAATACGCCTAAAATTTCAATATAACATTCCAAGCTGTTTCTGAGAAATCTAATTTTTACTGTTTTTTTTAAATTAAAATTCTATAGATCGGTCGACCAGGATCGACTTAGGTTGGTACATTCTAACCACCATTCAGTGCAGGAATAAGGGAAAGCTTGAAAACCTCATTAGTAACATCAGATCTAGGGGATAAATAAGTTTATTTCGCACCAGTGTGGGGAATCGATCGAGCTAGCACGCTAGCACATAGTGATCAATCAATAAAATTAGTGATCAATATAATAAAATTGGTAAACCCATTGCACAGCCATATGTTTTGTTTGTAATATGTACTATTGCGTTGAAAAAATGTGTAATTTAATGTGAGTTATAAGGAATATAAGAACTCTTCTATTGGTAAAGAAGTATAATTTTTTATTTCGTTTAAGTTCCAACGTTTATTTGTTATATTTTTTACCAGGTCTATTGGTATATAGTGAAATTATATCTAACGAGAAAAGTTTTTCTTGGTTATTAAGTTTTATTGGATCAATAAATGTTTGAATGTCCTTGGACATTCAAAAAGTAGGTGCTACACAGCGTTTTCTTTCAATCCCAATATTACATTAAAGTTGTTATTTTCTGTGATGGATTTAGTGGAAAGATTATAGGTTTTATCTTTTTGCTTGTTGACAAGTGATAAGCTTACAATAGACAGCAGCTTTCACGTCAAATTAAAACAAGCAGAAGGCAATTTGCTGTCAGTTATAATCGATAGCATGTTAAGCTGTACAATAAATAGTGTATATTTATTGTTAACGTTTATGTTTTATTACACATCCAAGCGGTATGAAAGATTATAGTGAAAATCAAACATATTTCCTACAACCGAGCATTTTTTACAAGCATCTTGGGTATTACCTACCTAATTAGGTAGGTCGATAGTAATGCCCAAGTACTTTATCGTTGATGTATCCATTATCGTGAGTATTATACTTTAAGGTCACAAATAAATTTTGGAAGACCACTGACATAACTCGAAAACGGTAAGTTGCTGATATTTATTAGCAGAACTCTCCTATTGAAGAAGTCAATTACAATTAAAATTCCCTCTCTGCCTTAGTGGTATAATTACGTGGTATAAGTAGTATAAATGGTATAAATAGTGGTATAAATGGTATAAATTACACGTTTTTGAGGCAAAGTATTAAGGTATTAAGGTGTAAGATATTAAGGTATTTTTAGTTTTTGTTGAGAATTTTTTGCTCTATTTTTGGTTATAGGTGATTTATTTTATTTGTCTTAGCTTTTTTATTTTTTGTTGAGAAGTTTTTGCTTTATTTTGGAATATAGGTGTATTTATTTTATTGGTTTTATTTTTGTTGAGAATTTTTTGCTCTATTTTAGAATATACATTTATTTTATTGTTGCGAATTCTTTGCATTATTTTATTTTTCCGCTTTAAAATTTATTTTTCACTGCTACTTAGCTGTTTTGTACATATTTATTTTGTTTCTTGTGGGCAATATGGCTACTACCACCCCCTAAAAAAATGGTAACGCGCTGAAAGGAATACCTCATGAGTGGTGTGGAAACTTGCATTCAATATCCACAGCTGATATTGAAAATATGCATATAAAAACATTCTAATTTCAATCCCCTAAAAAAATACCTACGCCTATGAAAAACATTGTGTAGGTCAGGATTGCCGGTCGTTGAACTACACATACTTATTAGAAAGACTTTAAACATCGTAATACACTGCTAAAACTGTGAAGGTGGCCTCAAATAACGCATCTGCACTGAAAGAAAATAATGTCTACCTAACCCCTAACTAAAATCTAACTGGTTGTTATGTATTCCTTTGACAGCTGGCAATCGTATTTCGCGCATGCGCTCTAAAAATTGGAACCTCAGCTGTCGCTACGCGTCGGTTTGTAGTGCTCTGGTTTTGCCGTTCCTTTAGTAATTAATTGAAGCTTATCTGCGAAGTTTAATGATGAAAATCCCTTTATCATTGAGACACACACCACATATTCAAGTTGACGGTATTTGCATGTCCATATCTGTATTATTTTGCTGCTTCGCATGAGATACAATGCAGTCCGACGCACGCGATATCCTTTAAAACTTAAATTTAAGACAAAGAACCCACTCCAACGATAGCTTCCGCGCCCACATGAAGCATGCGACTGGCATGCGCTCGCCGATGCATTCGGCAGTCGATGCATCAGAGACGCTAGCGGCCGGCATAGGTTCTCTTGGATTTTCTACTACTCTTATCCGCATTCGTTATGGGTTAAGCCTTATTTATAAATTACCGTCCGTCCACCCCCCTCCCGGAGATACTTTAAGGGAAGCTCTTCCATTGAATGCACACCTCTGACTCGTAGTATATAATATGACGTATTAAGTATTGTGTTATAATAATAATAACAACAACAATTAACTTAGTCTTCCCTGCGCATCCACCATATTTATCAATTCACGATCACGTTTCAAATAGATATTTAAACACTTTTATATACACTATTATATTTACTGTTATATTTAACACTGTTATATTTACGAATTTTGCAGTGGACATTTTCTATTGCTCCTCGAAGATATCTCTCTACGTTAGCTAATTTAAAAGTCCGACTCACTCTTGCCACTTCCCCTTTTACTTGTGCCCAGATCAATTCAAAGGGGTTCAATTCGCAGTGCTAAGGCGGTATAATCACAGCAATCTGACTCCATGCGTCAATGCCAGTTTATCCGACCTGTTGTATTCCTACCATGGTTCTAAGTGCAGAAAATTGCGCAAAGGCTGTTGCTCTTGTTAAAAATGGTGGTAATTATGAATACGAGTATATTGCAAGAATCCTTCATGTTCAACTCTCTACCATCAAAAGAGTAGAGGAACGTTTTAGACAAATTGGCAGAAATAAACGTAGAGCAGGTAATGACAGAAAACGTACAAACTTTGCGGGACGACACTTTACGTCAGCAAAGTCAAGAAATCAACTCTAAGAAGATTCAAAGGGTTTGGTGTGAAAGCTTGCAGACCCGCAACTGGACTCAAAATGCTTCCGCGTCACCGCGTAGCTAGACAGCAATTTGCCAATGAATATTTGTATTGGAACTTACGGCAATGGTTCTGAAATGTACCCCATCCCCTATTTAGTTAATAAAATTACGTTGTCGTGACCTCTGTTTTGTTTAAAGACGAGATACCGATTTTTAAATAGCAAGTGGTTAGGGTATAAGCACGCACTAGGAAAGACGTGGTGCGGGGTTTAGATAAGTCGGGATACAGGGGGACGAGGGATTGCATATGGGGAAGCAGGTAGTTGGTCTCTGGTGTGTGCGAGTGACTAGTGTTTGACGTCAAATTTCCCAGGTTAGTAAATATACTTAATTTGTAATGTTTATTATTAAATTTGTTATCTCGAGAATTACCGTCATCATTTTATTAAAACTGTCTATGTTATATTTTGTTTTTGAACTATAAATAATTATGAACCCGTTCTACATAAACTATGCACATTTTACTTGTTTATTTAGTGTGTTCAGCTCATTCGGTTTTAAGATTATTTTATTTTGTTTTATTCAGTTCGATCTAAGTAATGTTGTTGACCTTTCTGTTCCCTTCATGACTACGAGTATGTTTTTCGTACTTGTGTGTTTTTCTTATAACAGTGACTTAATTGCTTATTGTATGAGATGATGAATGTTTGTGCCTTGTTGAATTTATTAACACTTCTCCCCCGTACGCAGGGTAGGTATTTCTCCTTTTGACGATCACGTACCCCGGCCATGCATTTCTCTGATTATTATGTTTAACCGACCCGGGTTGGTTACATTACAGTACAATATTTTTTTAGTGACGAATCCAGATTCTGCAGACATGCTCTATGGAGTTGGTAAGCTGGGTTGGTAATCTATGGGGTGTGGGACATGCTCTATGGTAGGCGAGTCAGACAACGCGAAGTAGCTGCGGCTTCGGTAAATGAGCTTCGTTTAGCCCTTCAGGAGGAATGGCAAAATATCCCTCAAGGTGATATTCGTAACCTTATTGACAATATGAAAAAAATAAAATATATTAACCTAAATTTATTGTAAAAAGTACGTTTCTTCGCGTTAGTTAAGTTACGTACAGTTGAACTTGATTGTTTTGAAGTTTGATTTTGAAATTTTAATTTTTTATGTTGCAATTATTGCTTATTAAAACCAAACAATATATTGTTTTCACTTTCATGAAGGAAATGCATGATTCCCCACAAAATGTATTTGTTATTTTGCAAGAATTTGGTTATGAAATTATTACATGAAATTATTTACTTAAAAACTGTTGGTGGAAAATTGATTTTGCTCTGAAAACTTAATTAATACACACAAAGACACGAGAAACAAAATGTAGGGACGGTATGGTTCTTCAAAAAAAATGGCATTTTGCGGTAATGGTAAAAATGGTAAGAAATTGGTTATGAAAATATTCCACAGGGTGTTTTAAAATTAGGGTGCTACAACAACATTTTAATTAACCCTGATAATGACTAAAACGCAAGCATATAACAAAATAATGGATATGCAAGTGGAAATTGGTCGTTTTATCTACAGTTTCCAAAAAAAAAATGTATGAATGAATTATGAAAATTAAACGTAAAATAAAAAAGTTATAAGACCTTCAGTTTTATCAAATATTAACTTGTTGTGTTTTTTTGTCCCTGAGTGTATATGACGTAACAATTAATTAAACCTACATTATTTTTGACAAAATTATTGTAAGCATGTACCTACACCTACACCTTCAAATAATTATTATTTACAATGATAGTGTTAATAAGATAATCAAAATAAGATATTTGTCAGAAATAAGACCATTAATGAGTAATTTTGATTGAGTATAGATATTTCTATACAATCTTAAGCCGAAAAGTATCTTAAGCCGAGAGAACGTTTTCAAATTAATGCTAACGAAAACCAGGAACAATAGTTAACAAATGTGTGGAAGTAGGTACATTGAAACAAAGCTTCGAGGTAACGCAGTAATTGTGATGGAGTGGTAAAAACACTTCCATTTAAAAGACATATCAAAGGTAAATAAGGATTTATAAGAGGAAGAAAAATGGAGCATATACGGCTTTTGTTTCTTTCGATCGTCACCCGAAAATGCCAGGGAATGTGTTCCTTTGAATATAATTATCTTTGGCCCGCCAAAGATTTAAGCGACAGTAATTACGTTAATTTTGATTTGGTAAATCTAATTTTATTAATTTATTAGTATTAAAAATTGTAAGGACCTTTTTATACTAATTATGCTACGGCTATGCTCATTTTATCAAATTACCTGTTTACTTTTCTCAAGGGTCGGTTCTAGAAGGAAGCTGCTGTAAAAACCATTCCATACACAACAAATATATATATATATATATATATATATATATATATATATATATATATATATATATATATATATATATATATATATATATATATACACTCCCCGGCACAAAATTCCGTCACCCTAAAATTTTGCCCAATTTTGATGTTTTATAACTTTTTTATTTTTCATCTGATTTTCATAAATTTTTTACCAGTCTGTAGATCAGTTCATTGTGTGTCTTTTTAATTATTGTAATAAGTCATATTTTTCGTCCAGGCAATATTATATAGGGGTAAATCAAAGTGTTGTTTTTTGTCGTAAACTCAAAACACCCTGTGGAAAAATTGAGGCGAATAATTTTGTTTACAAACTGTTTGCTGCCATCTTAGACGTATTGTAAACATTTTGTTTTTTGATTCATCCCATTATCTCATTTCTTCTGCGAGCAGCAAAATTTTAAATGAAACGCTGTTAATTTTATCATTTTTAATTAAAAAACATCGACGTTGGCTAAATACGCGGTTATTGTGACAGAATATTTGACAGTACAGTTAATTTAGTGTGACAGTACATGTTGTCATCATGGTAACTACAGCAGACGTAGGTAGAATTGTTGCCTTAATAGAGGATGGCCGCAATAAGAGTTATGTCTCCCGTACTCTGGGAATTGCGCGGTCTACAGTTTGTGATGTTTGGAATAGGTATCTACAAACGGGAAACTTTATTAGGCGGCAAGGCTCTGGCAGAAGGAGAATGACCACTCAAGCTGATGATCACTTTGTCATTATGAGTTCTTTAAGAGATCGAAGAGCTACTGCTGTGCATCTAAAAAATAACTTGCAAATGGTACGTCGAGTAAGTGTAAGTGAAAGAACGATACGTAGAAGATTGTTAGAAGCAGGATTGCATTCACGAAGGCCAGCAGTATGTCCAAAATTGCTTCCTCGGCATCGACAACACCGACTGAGATTTGCAAGAGCGCATGCTGACTGGACTGTAGAACAGTGGGGAAACGTACTATTCACAGATGAATCCAGGGTTTGTTTAAGGTCGCCGGATGGTCGTGAACGGGTATACAGACGTAGAAATGAAAGATATGCAGACTGCACCATATCTGAGCGACTGCAATATTACGGTGGTTCAGTCATGGTTTGGGCGGGTATTTCTACCGATGCACGTACTGACCTTGTATTTGTTGAAAATGGAGCACTAACCGCCCACCGTTACATTGAGGAAATCCTCCAAGAAATTGTTGTTCCATTTGCTCCTTTCATTGGGAACCAATTTACATTAATGCATGATAATGCTAGACCTCACGTTGCACGGGTAGTGAGCGAATATCTGGATGAGGTTGGACTTCCAAGATTGGACTGGCCCGCATGTAGCCCGGATCTCAACCCAATCGAACATCTTTGGGATGTTCTTAAAAGAGCACTCCGTCGCCGTCCTGTGCAACCACTAACCCTGCAAGACTTACGGCTGGCGCTGACAGAAGAATATCAGGCTATTCCTCAAGACAGAATAAGTAATCTTATTAATTCGATGCCACGAAGAATGAGAGCTGTCATTGCTGCGAGAGGAGGACATACACGTTATTAAAATTTGTCTTTGTTAATTAATTTTGTGATATACCTAGTGGATGTTTTTGTTAATAAAAATAAGCTTGAAATCAGCGTTTCATTTAAAATTTTGCTGCTCGCAGAAGAAATGAGATAATGGGATGAATCAAAAAACAAAATGTTTACAATACGTCTAAGATGGCAGCAAACAGTTTGTAAACAAAATTATTCGCCTCAATTTTTCCACAGGGTGTTTTGAGTTTACGACAAAAAACAACACTTTGATTTACCCCTGTATAGTATTGCCTGGACGAAAAATATGACTTATTACAATAATTAAAAAGACACACAATGAACTGATCTACAGACTGGTAAAAAATTTATGAAAATCAGATGAAAAATAAAAAAGTTATAAAACATCAAAATTTGGCAAAATTTTAGGGTGACGGAATTTTGTGCCGGGGAGTGTATATGTATATATATATATATATATATATATATATATATATATATATATATATATATATATATATATATATATATATATATATATATATATATATATATATATATATATATCAATTTAACAAATTTATTGATTCAACAATAAAAAAAATACTGTGCAGTTTATATCCGAATATTAAGAATTTTAAATAATAGATATATTAAGCAAGAGAAAATGATAATTGCTATACACTTATAACATTCACTAAATACTACTTAACCTATATTTAAAAATTTAACGTTTGTGACATTATTATAAAATTTAGATGTCAAGTCCGAAATGTTTCACTAAAAGTTTATATATAAGAGCTCTAATATTAGTAATTGATCAATTAAATTTAAAACTGTTCAAAATTTTGGATGTTATTCTTTGGTCATGACTTAACTTCAATATGTGATAAGGTACCTTACTTTCGGTTTTCGTCCAAAATCTAATTTCTTCATAATATGTATGAATATTCCGCAAAAAATCCTATATCCAGTGTTTCTCGCTGTGATATTTAGTGCCAAGGTTAAAAAAATGCGAAAAAATAGAAATGCAATAAAATATTAGAAAAACATTTTTGAATTCGTTGAAATTAGAGTATTACATAGAAATTAGATTGCTTTACGAAATGCGCCGCGTCCGATTGAAAAATTTTAATATGGCGACCTATCGGAACACTGTTAAGTTGGAGTTTCGGATCGCTCCCAAGCTTGTCACAGCGTACCGATCTTGATAAAAATTGGCATTGGATTGCAAGGACCGCAATTTTGTCAATTTTCA
The DNA here is from genome assembly GCA_964058915.1 of Tetropium fuscum. Lineage (NCBI taxonomy): Eukaryota > Metazoa > Arthropoda > Insecta > Coleoptera > Cerambycidae > Tetropium > Tetropium fuscum. Next base: position 7,416 of record CAXKVY010007394.1, on the reverse strand, counting down.
ATTTAGAGATGTGCAACAAACTTCATTCGATTGCTGCGCCGATTTTTATATGAATTTATAAAAAAAATACTGTAGGACCAATAGAAGCCGAGATACGAGGCATTCACTTTTTAACGCGTAGCAGCCGCTATACTTAAACTATACATTCGAAACTTGGCTGATAATAAGTAGAAAGCTTAAGCTATACACTGAATTTTTTTCATAGCGGATCGAACAATTTTTCGGGAAGAAATAAATCCTGCATGTAGTTTTCTGCATCTAACATAAAAAAATGGTGGCTCTTTGGTCAATGTCCTTGCAATTTTTTGCCTCACTTCTTGCAGAATGAAGGGCATCTCACTCCAATTTTTCTTCAAGAGCACAATTTGGTATGGCAACCGTTTGAACATTTGAGGCGTTCTTTGTAATAACCACACATATCCAAAAACTTGATTTGTGGGGAAATCAAGAAAACCTTCTAGTTCGTGGTGTGATTTTTTTCTTGCCATCAAATATATTTGTACTTATATAAAACGCTATGTGACTTGTATTTCTCCCAGTTGTACTTTAGCAGCCATTTTGTAGCTTCTGATTTGCAAAAAAGAGGATGGACATGTGTTGTTTATGAAGGAAAACAATTGAAATATAACGGAAAAATACTTTTAATGTATCAAATATACTGACAAAAGATAAAAAAAAGTTCTATATGGAACAAAAGTTTCAATGAATACAGTTTTAACCAGAAAAAAATAATTTTCCATGTCAAATTTAGAAAGGTCAGTCGTCACATCCGTTACTATTATCATCCTCATCAAGTTCGGCTACAACATCCAAGGAACTATTAGTACCTACTGTTATTTATAGTCGAGGCAGTTGGATTTGTCATTAAAGAGAAAAGGTTTTCATAGAAATATCTGTTTGCCGGTTTTTCTAGATAGTGCAGCAGACTCATCAAATTAGCTACTTTGAGAGGATATATGGTAAGTGGCTCACTGTAGCTACAGATCAGACTCTTCAAACGAATATGATCCTCCATACACAGAGCTAAATTTTTGCTGCGAAACTGCGAAATCTAAATAACATGGACCTAAATCAAGATTTGCAGGGGTATCTTAAAATCAAAGAAAGATGACATGATAAAGAAATTATGTCCTTCAATGCCCAAAAATCGAAGACGTTTTTGGGTGGAACTACCGATTTCCAATGAAGTAGCAAATTTGTCCACAGATGTTGAATATTAAATTTTATTATCTGTATTTTTATTATAATTTAATTAATTAAACCTTTCCCCTTTATTTTAAATATATTAATATAGTACATATTTGCAATAAAATAGTTTCAAAGTTGGATTAATTGTATATTTTGTTAAATTATTTAAATGCCAAAATTCAACATTACAACAATAAATAATTACAAATATGGTATTTACCACACGTGGCCTTAATTATTATATGTTACTTTAAAACACCTTATCTACACACATAAGATGTTTTTGTGTCGGAGCAATTATCTAATGACATCCCTTGTCATTAGCCCCCGGTATCATTATTTGTATTTTTTTTGAGCGGTATCTCGAACCATCACAACAATTAGAATTTATGATAAAAATTGATGAATATATAAGGCAATCCTTAGCTCGTAATCTATTAGCTAAGGTACACTAGTTTCGAAATATTTGCGATTGCGCCTAACTCGCAATATTATTTCATTCTAGAATAGCCGTACAATACTAATTATTTGGTAATGGTAATATCATTGTTAATGATAATACCAATAGAAATAGGGCTCCTGTAATGTAAGATTATTATGTTGTCAATGAATTCTTTAGAAAATATCGCCCCGTGTTCCCATTCATTATTGGAATCTCACATTTTCAATAAAACCCCACAGTGTTCCATTATACAATGTATACAAAAGGAAATTTGTCGCCTATTATTAGCAAATATTGACTCGATTTCACTAAACCAGCCACATTTTATATAGGACTCACTCTGCCCCCTTTACACCAAAAATGATATCACTTTGGAAATTGAACGATACAAAACATCAATCAACTAATGGAAGAATTTAATGTTACAGTTTTCGAGTTTCGGGCGTATCTGGTAAAAACTGTGTCAGGGCAGTATCTATTATATCGATATACATGAGGAATAATAAATTAATATTAATAACCGTCTTCACACCTGTATTGAAACGAGAATATCACGGAGGCGGGCGATATGTTCGGCAACGTTCACTTTTGTCAATTGACCATTTAGATATCAGAAGTTTGTTGTAGGTACATAATTCTGAATAAACCTATTATGGAAATCGACCTATGATTAGCGCGTTTAAGCTAGGCGACAGATTTATGACACGTGACCTGATTTTCGAGGCTATCATCGTCTTGGTCGTGTGGTACGCTGGCGGCCATTTGAAAGTACACGATTTTTTTTGATATCGTAATGTGATCTTTTTATATTTCATTTTGACACTTATTTGAAACTTCAAACAAATTAGAATTAACTCCGTAATTTACAAACTACTTTATTAGTTTTCAAGTTTTAAAATGCCGCGGTTAACTGAACCTGAAAAAATGCGAGCTGTTACATTCCTTGAAAATGATTGCTCATTACAGGCAGTTGCAGATGAGCTAAATGTGAGTAAGAGTTGTGCATTCAAACTCAAGCAAAAATGGAATGCAGTAGGAAACGTTCGCTACGTCCACGGCGGAGGGCGTCGTAAAATAAGCACTGTGGAGCAAGACAACCTCTTCCTAGGCCATACTAGAACGAATCCCTTTGAAACAGCAGTGACGGCCTGTTTCGAAAGGGAGTTTCCTGGATCTGTGAGGTCTGCAAGGCGGCGGGTGAAGGGTTCAGAGTTACGAAATTATGCGGCAGCAAAGAAGGTATTTTTGGAGCCAAGGCATAAAGAACAACGTCTTAATTTTGCGAACCAGTTTGTCGGTAGGCCCGACGACTTTTGGAATAATGTCATATTTTCCGACGAAAAGGTCTTTCAGTCATGTCATGATGGTTCCATCCGCGTCTACCGACCTCAATATTCGAGGTATGAAGAGAGGTATATTAAACCTACCAACCGGAGTGGACGTTTTCCATCAATGTTTGGGCATGGATAAGTTCCCTAGGTCCCGGTGTTTGCTGGAGGATAGGAGAGCGCCTTACCGGACAGAGTTACATACGCATATTGGACAATATTATGCTGCCGTCCGTCACTATGTTATATCCTCGGAATTTTATTTTCCAGCAAGATAATTGCTCTATTCATACATCAAGAATTGTAACTAACTCGATTAATGAACACAACATAAACGTGCTACCTTGGCCTTCAAAGTCGCTGGACCTAAGCCCAATTGAAAATGCATGGTTAATGATTGTTAAGAATATTTATAATAGACCTGGTAATAGACATTTCTTCCCAGCAAATGCCGAGGAAATGTGGGGAGCAATTGAAAATGCTTGGGACAATATTAACGTAGATTACACGAGGACACTTGTTTCATTAATGAGACGTCGATTGCAAGGTGTAATAGACTCAAATGGCGCCTGGACGAAATATTAATTTTATACAGACCTACTCGCGTTGGAGTTTTGTAGTTTTAAGTTACTTAATTTTTATAATTTAGTTTATTTTGAACATTTTTGCGACGTTCTTTGTTAATTTTGGAATTTTTTTGATAAAATAATAATACACTTTTTAATTTTGATAAGTAATAATTAGACAATTGTGAATGTCATAATGACACATCACATGAACCTCAAATTTCAAAGTCAGTTTTACAAAGATCAAATATAACGAAATGGCCACCAGAGTACGAGGCCATTTTGTTCCTTTTTCTTGCTTGTGGAGCCTAGTGTATTGGCGCCACTTATATTTCCAGTTTATCAAAGCGTTTTTTTTTGTTGTCACGAAGCCATTTTCTATTTCGCCTTTTCTATGTTCTTTAGAGCAGATTTTCAGTATAGTTGGGAAGCATCTGATTTGATTGCGCACGGTCAGTGGTGTCTACGGGTAAATAGTGACTTCGGTATCCATTGAATTTACTAATTTTAATTTCTTTTTAGTAAGCTGGGCTAGCTTTTATTGCCCACTTTTAATCGCTGTTGAATATACGCTGGAAGGGTAATTGTTTATATTTAGTGTCTAATTTGGTTCCCTAATACAGTAGTTGAAAAAAAACATGGGGCGTATTTGAAATATGGTTTTAACTTCTTACAACACGTCAGAATCTCAGGAAGATCCAGTTTTGGTGCAGACCTTTTGGGCAGACCGCTTTCTAACAAATATATTACTGAAAAACGTGCATATTTATAACTTAATTTGTATTATATTGTAACAATAGCGCTTTAGTGATACATTTACTTAAGGGTTTCTACAATCATGTGGCAAAGTATTATAATATAAGGATGAGCCATGAATGAAGATGACCCGTGTAGCATTGAAGGAGAGGCCGCGGTCCTCACTAATGATAGAAATGATTAATGATATCCTCCCCAGTGCTCTAAGGGCACTCACAATATTAAATTGCAATATACCTCCTGATGAGTTAAATTATGAGTAACATTTGACGGGATACTTTGAATCAATAAATTAGGTTCATCAGGAAGGGATTTCATGTAGGCACTTTAATTTGTAAAACTGTTTAATAATTTATCTAAGATCTAATTTCAATCCCTCATAGTGGCAGACATTAAATTAACTGTAACGATTTGGAATTAAATTAATATCAACATAAAGTCATTGCGCCAATGAGAAGTAAGTACCTACAGGTCGTACAATATGTATGTATAGTTGAACGACCGGCAACCCTGACCTACACAATGGTTTTCATTGGCGTAGACATTTTTTTTTAGGGGGGTGAATGTAGAGGGTTTTTATATGCATATTTTCAACGCCACAGCTGATATTGAATGCAAGTTTCCACACCACTCATGAAGTATTGCTTTCAGCGCGTTACTATTTTTTAGTGGGTGGTTCGCCAATAGCCATATATCGCACAAGTAACAAAAAAAAAATATGTACAAAACAGCTAAGTAGTCGAAAAGTAGTTTAGAAAAAATAAACTTTAAAATGGAAAAATAAAATAAATATACTTGCGATTGAAATACAATCATATTTATTGTGTAAGTAGGTACCTACCTAATCTAATTACCAAATCGTTAACACTCAACAAAGACAAAGATTATTAACAGACAAGCTTTGACAAAGATCAGAGCTTGTTTGTTAATAGGTACCTACATAACTAAACCGAGACTAAATTCAACACATTTTTAAAAATCATTACAAATGCAATACATACCTACCTACCAGCTTCTCATCGCAAAGCGCATCCAATCAAAATTAGAAACTGACCTTGAGGTATTTTACAGTCATTGAAATTTTTCCTTTCTTTTGTGGCTAGATAGGTACGCGGTTATAATTTTATAAACAGTCTATAGACCTTTTAATTTTGCCCACTGATGTAAATTATTAATTTGTGATCTAGGATGGTAGGTACCTACATAAAAATAAAGTCAATGGACAATAGGTACCTACTAGTAAATCCCAATAAAAAACCTAACTTATATCGTTGCATTTAGCATTTATAACCTCAAGGCCTCAAGCACTGGAATATTTTTTGGATAAAATTATTTGAGAAATGTCTTAAGTGGAGGATGTAATAGGTACCTACCTACCTCAGTACACGTCAGTATCTACTTCGAGCAGCCCATAAATCAACTTTTTTTTTGTTAAAGTCGGGTCTGCTCTAACACTCACTATCCATTTTTGCCGTCAAACAATATTTTCCTTAAATTTTTTTAACATGCCTATCCTATCTCGTAAATAAAGCGAGGTCTGGTGGAAATCTACGTTTTTCAGGTTTCATACGAAACGAACAAACATGTTTGCTAACCGTCATACCCTTTTATTTCAACTCTCGTAGCGATGTATACCTGCATAGGTTGGTATATAAATAATATATTAGCAATTCCCGCGAACACGCCACTGTAAGATATGCGAACCTGTCCTATTCGATCCGAGAATCCGATCCCGATCCGAGAGATACGATTCCAATAAGTTAAAAAGAGATATACTGCTCGAATATTCATTATTGGAAAGGTCGTGGATCGGAGTTGCCGCTTTTAACTATAAAAATAGATGTTTACGTAATTGTCATATTTAAAGTAGACGAAAATAAATGTAAAAACGTAACATCTTGGCCTATAATATATTATTGTGTGCACAATTATTATTTAATAACATTCATAAATAATATATACAACTTAAATATAGTATTGTGGAATTTGATATTTTAATTGAATACTGAGAAAATTGAGAATTACATGTGGCAACTGCGCGATATCTTATATGGGGTCAGTTAACTATACATACATATTGAAAATTATGAAGTTTTTTTTTTGACGTAGAAGCCATTCTGTCGTCAAATCTCTAACGACATACTATCATTCGCACATGAAAAATTATGATTTTAAAAACTTTTTTCATTTATGGCTTATGGCTATTATTAAGTAAACTAAGAGTTAAGTTTGTTCCAGTGTCCAGCATTATATATAATCATCGGACACTCCAGTCTAGTCGAGGTGAATACTCTAAGAGACATTTAAAGAACACAGTTACACTGAAATTTTAATTCTCTTCTTCCTACTCTGCCTTAGATATGTTTTATCGTAAAATTTTTAGGCAATTTTCTCCTACAGCAATAATAGGAATAATGAACGAAATGTATGCCTTACTGCAGGTACTATTATAGCATTTACTGTACACCGCAGAAAGCAAAAATCGATACCGATGTAATTGCGAGGTAGACCGTTAACTGAAACGCTAAATTATAATCCAGCTGGGACCGCATTTACGTTTTATCTATCTACAAGTTAAATATATGGTACAGGAGATCCATTATATTATCCGGTATCATAAGCGATTACAACACAGTATAAATTACATAATGAGAGAATATCCAAGTGCATTCCATCAAACACCATTAAATAACTTACATAACGACGGTGTCAAATCAATAAGTCTGACTCATTATCTTTATCATAGTATCATAGACAAAGTATCATAGATCCATTGACCATTTTAAAATAATTTCAAATTTCAAGTTACAAATATTACAAAATAAATAGAGGCCTTATTGAACCCCCTCTTATTGACCATAGATTCGTGCTCACCAGTGAACCTTCTGCAACTACAAATAAGTGTTCATAGAACTGGCGCCCATGGGAATGATACAATAGGGAAGAGACAAAGTAAGTATCCTGGAATCTTATCAGATTTTTCTTCGCTGTGTAATCACTCAAGAATCAAATCCTTAAAACAATACTTTAAATATTTTAAACTTTCATAAATTTTACTTAAATCTCATTATATTCCACAATTGTCGCCCACAATGGGGCATTAAGAGCTTTGTTAAATTGATATACAATCACAATT
>CAXKVY010007393.1:0-14935 GCA_964058915.1 Tetropium fuscum | reverse complement strand
TTTTGCTCTATTTTTGGTTATAGGTGATTTATTTTATTTGTCTTAGCTTTTTTATTTTTTGTTGAGAAGTTTTTGCTTTATTTTGGAATATAGGTGTATTTATTTTATTGGTTTTATTTTTGTTGAGAATTTTTTGCTCTATTTTAGAATATACATTTATTTTATTGTTGCGAATTCTTTGCATTATTTTATTTTTCCGCTTTAAAATTTATTTTTCACTGCTACTTAGCTGTTTTGTACATATTTATTTTGTTTCTTGTGGGCAATATGGCTACTACCACCCCCTAAAAAAATGGTAACGCGCTGAAAGGAATACCTCATGAGTGGTGTGGAAACTTGCATTCAATATCCACAGCTGATATTGAAAATATGCATATAAAAACATTCTAATTTCAATCCCCTAAAAAAATACCTACGCCTATGAAAAACATTGTGTAGGTCAGGATTGCCGGTCGTTGAACTACACATACTTATTAGAAAGACTTTAAACATCGTAATACACTGCTAAAACTGTGAAGGTGGCCTCAAATAACGCATCTGCACTGAAAGAAAATAATGTCTACCTAACCCCTAACTAAAATCTAACTGGTTGTTATGTATTCCTTTGACAGCTGGCAATCGTATTTCGCGCATGCGCTCTAAAAATTGGAACCTCAGCTGTCGCTACGCGTCGGTTTGTAGTGCTCTGGTTTTGCCGTTCCTTTAGTAATTAATTGAAGCTTATCTGCGAAGTTTAATGATGAAAATCCCTTTATCATTGAGACACACACCACATATTCAAGTTGACGGTATTTGCATGTCCATATCTGTATTATTTTGCTGCTTCGCATGAGATACAATGCAGTCCGACGCACGCGATATCCTTTAAAACTTAAATTTAAGACAAAGAACCCACTCCAACGATAGCTTCCGCGCCCACATGAAGCATGCGACTGGCATGCGCTCGCCGATGCATTCGGCAGTCGATGCATCAGAGACGCTAGCGGCCGGCATAGGTTCTCTTGGATTTTCTACTACTCTTATCCGCATTCGTTATGGGTTAAGCCTTATTTATAAATTACCGTCCGTCCACCCCCCTCCCGGAGATACTTTAAGGGAAGCTCTTCCATTGAATGCACACCTCTGACTCGTAGTATATAATATGACGTATTAAGTATTGTGTTATAATAATAATAACAACAACAATTAACTTAGTCTTCCCTGCGCATCCACCATATTTATCAATTCACGATCACGTTTCAAATAGATATTTAAACACTTTTATATACACTATTATATTTACTGTTATATTTAACACTGTTATATTTACGAATTTTGCAGTGGACATTTTCTATTGCTCCTCGAAGATATCTCTCTACGTTAGCTAATTTAAAAGTCCGACTCACTCTTGCCACTTCCCCTTTTACTTGTGCCCAGATCAATTCAAAGGGGTTCAATTCGCAGTGCTAAGGCGGTATAATCACAGCAATCTGACTCCATGCGTCAATGCCAGTTTATCCGACCTGTTGTATTCCTACCATGGTTCTAAGTGCAGAAAATTGCGCAAAGGCTGTTGCTCTTGTTAAAAATGGTGGTAATTATGAATACGAGTATATTGCAAGAATCCTTCATGTTCAACTCTCTACCATCAAAAGAGTAGAGGAACGTTTTAGACAAATTGGCAGAAATAAACGTAGAGCAGGTAATGACAGAAAACGTACAAACTTTGCGGGACGACACTTTACGTCAGCAAAGTCAAGAAATCAACTCTAAGAAGATTCAAAGGGTTTGGTGTGAAAGCTTGCAGACCCGCAACTGGACTCAAAATGCTTCCGCGTCACCGCGTAGCTAGACAGCAATTTGCCAATGAATATTTGTATTGGAACTTACGGCAATGGTTCTGAAATGTACCCCATCCCCTATTTAGTTAATAAAATTACGTTGTCGTGACCTCTGTTTTGTTTAAAGACGAGATACCGATTTTTAAATAGCAAGTGGTTAGGGTATAAGCACGCACTAGGAAAGACGTGGTGCGGGGTTTAGATAAGTCGGGATACAGGGGGACGAGGGATTGCATATGGGGAAGCAGGTAGTTGGTCTCTGGTGTGTGCGAGTGACTAGTGTTTGACGTCAAATTTCCCAGGTTAGTAAATATACTTAATTTGTAATGTTTATTATTAAATTTGTTATCTCGAGAATTACCGTCATCATTTTATTAAAACTGTCTATGTTATATTTTGTTTTTGAACTATAAATAATTATGAACCCGTTCTACATAAACTATGCACATTTTACTTGTTTATTTAGTGTGTTCAGCTCATTCGGTTTTAAGATTATTTTATTTTGTTTTATTCAGTTCGATCTAAGTAATGTTGTTGACCTTTCTGTTCCCTTCATGACTACGAGTATGTTTTTCGTACTTGTGTGTTTTTCTTATAACAGTGACTTAATTGCTTATTGTATGAGATGATGAATGTTTGTGCCTTGTTGAATTTATTAACACTTCTCCCCCGTACGCAGGGTAGGTATTTCTCCTTTTGACGATCACGTACCCCGGCCATGCATTTCTCTGATTATTATGTTTAACCGACCCGGGTTGGTTACATTACAGTACAATATTTTTTTAGTGACGAATCCAGATTCTGCAGACATGCTCTATGGAGTTGGTAAGCTGGGTTGGTAATCTATGGGGTGTGGGACATGCTCTATGGTAGGCGAGTCAGACAACGCGAAGTAGCTGCGGCTTCGGTAAATGAGCTTCGTTTAGCCCTTCAGGAGGAATGGCAAAATATCCCTCAAGGTGATATTCGTAACCTTATTGACAATATGAAAAAAATAAAATATATTAACCTAAATTTATTGTAAAAAGTACGTTTCTTCGCGTTAGTTAAGTTACGTACAGTTGAACTTGATTGTTTTGAAGTTTGATTTTGAAATTTTAATTTTTTATGTTGCAATTATTGCTTATTAAAACCAAACAATATATTGTTTTCACTTTCATGAAGGAAATGCATGATTCCCCACAAAATGTATTTGTTATTTTGCAAGAATTTGGTTATGAAATTATTACATGAAATTATTTACTTAAAAACTGTTGGTGGAAAATTGATTTTGCTCTGAAAACTTAATTAATACACACAAAGACACGAGAAACAAAATGTAGGGACGGTATGGTTCTTCAAAAAAAATGGCATTTTGCGGTAATGGTAAAAATGGTAAGAAATTGGTTATGAAAATATTCCACAGGGTGTTTTAAAATTAGGGTGCTACAACAACATTTTAATTAACCCTGATAATGACTAAAACGCAAGCATATAACAAAATAATGGATATGCAAGTGGAAATTGGTCGTTTTATCTACAGTTTCCAAAAAAAAAATGTATGAATGAATTATGAAAATTAAACGTAAAATAAAAAAGTTATAAGACCTTCAGTTTTATCAAATATTAACTTGTTGTGTTTTTTTGTCCCTGAGTGTATATGACGTAACAATTAATTAAACCTACATTATTTTTGACAAAATTATTGTAAGCATGTACCTACACCTACACCTTCAAATAATTATTATTTACAATGATAGTGTTAATAAGATAATCAAAATAAGATATTTGTCAGAAATAAGACCATTAATGAGTAATTTTGATTGAGTATAGATATTTCTATACAATCTTAAGCCGAAAAGTATCTTAAGCCGAGAGAACGTTTTCAAATTAATGCTAACGAAAACCAGGAACAATAGTTAACAAATGTGTGGAAGTAGGTACATTGAAACAAAGCTTCGAGGTAACGCAGTAATTGTGATGGAGTGGTAAAAACACTTCCATTTAAAAGACATATCAAAGGTAAATAAGGATTTATAAGAGGAAGAAAAATGGAGCATATACGGCTTTTGTTTCTTTCGATCGTCACCCGAAAATGCCAGGGAATGTGTTCCTTTGAATATAATTATCTTTGGCCCGCCAAAGATTTAAGCGACAGTAATTACGTTAATTTTGATTTGGTAAATCTAATTTTATTAATTTATTAGTATTAAAAATTGTAAGGACCTTTTTATACTAATTATGCTACGGCTATGCTCATTTTATCAAATTACCTGTTTACTTTTCTCAAGGGTCGGTTCTAGAAGGAAGCTGCTGTAAAAACCATTCCATACACAACAAATATATATATATATATATATATATATATATATATATATATATATATATATATATATATATATATATATATATATATATATATACACTCCCCGGCACAAAATTCCGTCACCCTAAAATTTTGCCCAATTTTGATGTTTTATAACTTTTTTATTTTTCATCTGATTTTCATAAATTTTTTACCAGTCTGTAGATCAGTTCATTGTGTGTCTTTTTAATTATTGTAATAAGTCATATTTTTCGTCCAGGCAATATTATATAGGGGTAAATCAAAGTGTTGTTTTTTGTCGTAAACTCAAAACACCCTGTGGAAAAATTGAGGCGAATAATTTTGTTTACAAACTGTTTGCTGCCATCTTAGACGTATTGTAAACATTTTGTTTTTTGATTCATCCCATTATCTCATTTCTTCTGCGAGCAGCAAAATTTTAAATGAAACGCTGTTAATTTTATCATTTTTAATTAAAAAACATCGACGTTGGCTAAATACGCGGTTATTGTGACAGAATATTTGACAGTACAGTTAATTTAGTGTGACAGTACATGTTGTCATCATGGTAACTACAGCAGACGTAGGTAGAATTGTTGCCTTAATAGAGGATGGCCGCAATAAGAGTTATGTCTCCCGTACTCTGGGAATTGCGCGGTCTACAGTTTGTGATGTTTGGAATAGGTATCTACAAACGGGAAACTTTATTAGGCGGCAAGGCTCTGGCAGAAGGAGAATGACCACTCAAGCTGATGATCACTTTGTCATTATGAGTTCTTTAAGAGATCGAAGAGCTACTGCTGTGCATCTAAAAAATAACTTGCAAATGGTACGTCGAGTAAGTGTAAGTGAAAGAACGATACGTAGAAGATTGTTAGAAGCAGGATTGCATTCACGAAGGCCAGCAGTATGTCCAAAATTGCTTCCTCGGCATCGACAACACCGACTGAGATTTGCAAGAGCGCATGCTGACTGGACTGTAGAACAGTGGGGAAACGTACTATTCACAGATGAATCCAGGGTTTGTTTAAGGTCGCCGGATGGTCGTGAACGGGTATACAGACGTAGAAATGAAAGATATGCAGACTGCACCATATCTGAGCGACTGCAATATTACGGTGGTTCAGTCATGGTTTGGGCGGGTATTTCTACCGATGCACGTACTGACCTTGTATTTGTTGAAAATGGAGCACTAACCGCCCACCGTTACATTGAGGAAATCCTCCAAGAAATTGTTGTTCCATTTGCTCCTTTCATTGGGAACCAATTTACATTAATGCATGATAATGCTAGACCTCACGTTGCACGGGTAGTGAGCGAATATCTGGATGAGGTTGGACTTCCAAGATTGGACTGGCCCGCATGTAGCCCGGATCTCAACCCAATCGAACATCTTTGGGATGTTCTTAAAAGAGCACTCCGTCGCCGTCCTGTGCAACCACTAACCCTGCAAGACTTACGGCTGGCGCTGACAGAAGAATATCAGGCTATTCCTCAAGACAGAATAAGTAATCTTATTAATTCGATGCCACGAAGAATGAGAGCTGTCATTGCTGCGAGAGGAGGACATACACGTTATTAAAATTTGTCTTTGTTAATTAATTTTGTGATATACCTAGTGGATGTTTTTGTTAATAAAAATAAGCTTGAAATCAGCGTTTCATTTAAAATTTTGCTGCTCGCAGAAGAAATGAGATAATGGGATGAATCAAAAAACAAAATGTTTACAATACGTCTAAGATGGCAGCAAACAGTTTGTAAACAAAATTATTCGCCTCAATTTTTCCACAGGGTGTTTTGAGTTTACGACAAAAAACAACACTTTGATTTACCCCTGTATAGTATTGCCTGGACGAAAAATATGACTTATTACAATAATTAAAAAGACACACAATGAACTGATCTACAGACTGGTAAAAAATTTATGAAAATCAGATGAAAAATAAAAAAGTTATAAAACATCAAAATTTGGCAAAATTTTAGGGTGACGGAATTTTGTGCCGGGGAGTGTATATGTATATATATATATATATATATATATATATATATATATATATATATATATATATATATATATATATATATATATATATATATATATATATATATATATATATATATCAATTTAACAAATTTATTGATTCAACAATAAAAAAAATACTGTGCAGTTTATATCCGAATATTAAGAATTTTAAATAATAGATATATTAAGCAAGAGAAAATGATAATTGCTATACACTTATAACATTCACTAAATACTACTTAACCTATATTTAAAAATTTAACGTTTGTGACATTATTATAAAATTTAGATGTCAAGTCCGAAATGTTTCACTAAAAGTTTATATATAAGAGCTCTAATATTAGTAATTGATCAATTAAATTTAAAACTGTTCAAAATTTTGGATGTTATTCTTTGGTCATGACTTAACTTCAATATGTGATAAGGTACCTTACTTTCGGTTTTCGTCCAAAATCTAATTTCTTCATAATATGTATGAATATTCCGCAAAAAATCCTATATCCAGTGTTTCTCGCTGTGATATTTAGTGCCAAGGTTAAAAAAATGCGAAAAAATAGAAATGCAATAAAATATTAGAAAAACATTTTTGAATTCGTTGAAATTAGAGTATTACATAGAAATTAGATTGCTTTACGAAATGCGCCGCGTCCGATTGAAAAATTTTAATATGGCGACCTATCGGAACACTGTTAAGTTGGAGTTTCGGATCGCTCCCAAGCTTGTCACAGCGTACCGATCTTGATAAAAATTGGCATTGGATTGCAAGGACCGCAATTTTGTCAATTTTCAATTTAGAGATGTGCAACAAACTTCATTCGATTGCTGCGCCGATTTTTATATGAATTTATAAAAAAAATACTGTAGGACCAATAGAAGCCGAGATACGAGGCATTCACTTTTTAACGCGTAGCAGCCGCTATACTTAAACTATACATTCGAAACTTGGCTGATAATAAGTAGAAAGCTTAAGCTATACACTGAATTTTTTTCATAGCGGATCGAACAATTTTTCGGGAAGAAATAAATCCTGCATGTAGTTTTCTGCATCTAACATAAAAAAATGGTGGCTCTTTGGTCAATGTCCTTGCAATTTTTTGCCTCACTTCTTGCAGAATGAAGGGCATCTCACTCCAATTTTTCTTCAAGAGCACAATTTGGTATGGCAACCGTTTGAACATTTGAGGCGTTCTTTGTAATAACCACACATATCCAAAAACTTGATTTGTGGGGAAATCAAGAAAACCTTCTAGTTCGTGGTGTGATTTTTTTCTTGCCATCAAATATATTTGTACTTATATAAAACGCTATGTGACTTGTATTTCTCCCAGTTGTACTTTAGCAGCCATTTTGTAGCTTCTGATTTGCAAAAAAGAGGATGGACATGTGTTGTTTATGAAGGAAAACAATTGAAATATAACGGAAAAATACTTTTAATGTATCAAATATACTGACAAAAGATAAAAAAAAGTTCTATATGGAACAAAAGTTTCAATGAATACAGTTTTAACCAGAAAAAAATAATTTTCCATGTCAAATTTAGAAAGGTCAGTCGTCACATCCGTTACTATTATCATCCTCATCAAGTTCGGCTACAACATCCAAGGAACTATTAGTACCTACTGTTATTTATAGTCGAGGCAGTTGGATTTGTCATTAAAGAGAAAAGGTTTTCATAGAAATATCTGTTTGCCGGTTTTTCTAGATAGTGCAGCAGACTCATCAAATTAGCTACTTTGAGAGGATATATGGTAAGTGGCTCACTGTAGCTACAGATCAGACTCTTCAAACGAATATGATCCTCCATACACAGAGCTAAATTTTTGCTGCGAAACTGCGAAATCTAAATAACATGGACCTAAATCAAGATTTGCAGGGGTATCTTAAAATCAAAGAAAGATGACATGATAAAGAAATTATGTCCTTCAATGCCCAAAAATCGAAGACGTTTTTGGGTGGAACTACCGATTTCCAATGAAGTAGCAAATTTGTCCACAGATGTTGAATATTAAATTTTATTATCTGTATTTTTATTATAATTTAATTAATTAAACCTTTCCCCTTTATTTTAAATATATTAATATAGTACATATTTGCAATAAAATAGTTTCAAAGTTGGATTAATTGTATATTTTGTTAAATTATTTAAATGCCAAAATTCAACATTACAACAATAAATAATTACAAATATGGTATTTACCACACGTGGCCTTAATTATTATATGTTACTTTAAAACACCTTATCTACACACATAAGATGTTTTTGTGTCGGAGCAATTATCTAATGACATCCCTTGTCATTAGCCCCCGGTATCATTATTTGTATTTTTTTTGAGCGGTATCTCGAACCATCACAACAATTAGAATTTATGATAAAAATTGATGAATATATAAGGCAATCCTTAGCTCGTAATCTATTAGCTAAGGTACACTAGTTTCGAAATATTTGCGATTGCGCCTAACTCGCAATATTATTTCATTCTAGAATAGCCGTACAATACTAATTATTTGGTAATGGTAATATCATTGTTAATGATAATACCAATAGAAATAGGGCTCCTGTAATGTAAGATTATTATGTTGTCAATGAATTCTTTAGAAAATATCGCCCCGTGTTCCCATTCATTATTGGAATCTCACATTTTCAATAAAACCCCACAGTGTTCCATTATACAATGTATACAAAAGGAAATTTGTCGCCTATTATTAGCAAATATTGACTCGATTTCACTAAACCAGCCACATTTTATATAGGACTCACTCTGCCCCCTTTACACCAAAAATGATATCACTTTGGAAATTGAACGATACAAAACATCAATCAACTAATGGAAGAATTTAATGTTACAGTTTTCGAGTTTCGGGCGTATCTGGTAAAAACTGTGTCAGGGCAGTATCTATTATATCGATATACATGAGGAATAATAAATTAATATTAATAACCGTCTTCACACCTGTATTGAAACGAGAATATCACGGAGGCGGGCGATATGTTCGGCAACGTTCACTTTTGTCAATTGACCATTTAGATATCAGAAGTTTGTTGTAGGTACATAATTCTGAATAAACCTATTATGGAAATCGACCTATGATTAGCGCGTTTAAGCTAGGCGACAGATTTATGACACGTGACCTGATTTTCGAGGCTATCATCGTCTTGGTCGTGTGGTACGCTGGCGGCCATTTGAAAGTACACGATTTTTTTTGATATCGTAATGTGATCTTTTTATATTTCATTTTGACACTTATTTGAAACTTCAAACAAATTAGAATTAACTCCGTAATTTACAAACTACTTTATTAGTTTTCAAGTTTTAAAATGCCGCGGTTAACTGAACCTGAAAAAATGCGAGCTGTTACATTCCTTGAAAATGATTGCTCATTACAGGCAGTTGCAGATGAGCTAAATGTGAGTAAGAGTTGTGCATTCAAACTCAAGCAAAAATGGAATGCAGTAGGAAACGTTCGCTACGTCCACGGCGGAGGGCGTCGTAAAATAAGCACTGTGGAGCAAGACAACCTCTTCCTAGGCCATACTAGAACGAATCCCTTTGAAACAGCAGTGACGGCCTGTTTCGAAAGGGAGTTTCCTGGATCTGTGAGGTCTGCAAGGCGGCGGGTGAAGGGTTCAGAGTTACGAAATTATGCGGCAGCAAAGAAGGTATTTTTGGAGCCAAGGCATAAAGAACAACGTCTTAATTTTGCGAACCAGTTTGTCGGTAGGCCCGACGACTTTTGGAATAATGTCATATTTTCCGACGAAAAGGTCTTTCAGTCATGTCATGATGGTTCCATCCGCGTCTACCGACCTCAATATTCGAGGTATGAAGAGAGGTATATTAAACCTACCAACCGGAGTGGACGTTTTCCATCAATGTTTGGGCATGGATAAGTTCCCTAGGTCCCGGTGTTTGCTGGAGGATAGGAGAGCGCCTTACCGGACAGAGTTACATACGCATATTGGACAATATTATGCTGCCGTCCGTCACTATGTTATATCCTCGGAATTTTATTTTCCAGCAAGATAATTGCTCTATTCATACATCAAGAATTGTAACTAACTCGATTAATGAACACAACATAAACGTGCTACCTTGGCCTTCAAAGTCGCTGGACCTAAGCCCAATTGAAAATGCATGGTTAATGATTGTTAAGAATATTTATAATAGACCTGGTAATAGACATTTCTTCCCAGCAAATGCCGAGGAAATGTGGGGAGCAATTGAAAATGCTTGGGACAATATTAACGTAGATTACACGAGGACACTTGTTTCATTAATGAGACGTCGATTGCAAGGTGTAATAGACTCAAATGGCGCCTGGACGAAATATTAATTTTATACAGACCTACTCGCGTTGGAGTTTTGTAGTTTTAAGTTACTTAATTTTTATAATTTAGTTTATTTTGAACATTTTTGCGACGTTCTTTGTTAATTTTGGAATTTTTTTGATAAAATAATAATACACTTTTTAATTTTGATAAGTAATAATTAGACAATTGTGAATGTCATAATGACACATCACATGAACCTCAAATTTCAAAGTCAGTTTTACAAAGATCAAATATAACGAAATGGCCACCAGAGTACGAGGCCATTTTGTTCCTTTTTCTTGCTTGTGGAGCCTAGTGTATTGGCGCCACTTATATTTCCAGTTTATCAAAGCGTTTTTTTTTGTTGTCACGAAGCCATTTTCTATTTCGCCTTTTCTATGTTCTTTAGAGCAGATTTTCAGTATAGTTGGGAAGCATCTGATTTGATTGCGCACGGTCAGTGGTGTCTACGGGTAAATAGTGACTTCGGTATCCATTGAATTTACTAATTTTAATTTCTTTTTAGTAAGCTGGGCTAGCTTTTATTGCCCACTTTTAATCGCTGTTGAATATACGCTGGAAGGGTAATTGTTTATATTTAGTGTCTAATTTGGTTCCCTAATACAGTAGTTGAAAAAAAACATGGGGCGTATTTGAAATATGGTTTTAACTTCTTACAACACGTCAGAATCTCAGGAAGATCCAGTTTTGGTGCAGACCTTTTGGGCAGACCGCTTTCTAACAAATATATTACTGAAAAACGTGCATATTTATAACTTAATTTGTATTATATTGTAACAATAGCGCTTTAGTGATACATTTACTTAAGGGTTTCTACAATCATGTGGCAAAGTATTATAATATAAGGATGAGCCATGAATGAAGATGACCCGTGTAGCATTGAAGGAGAGGCCGCGGTCCTCACTAATGATAGAAATGATTAATGATATCCTCCCCAGTGCTCTAAGGGCACTCACAATATTAAATTGCAATATACCTCCTGATGAGTTAAATTATGAGTAACATTTGACGGGATACTTTGAATCAATAAATTAGGTTCATCAGGAAGGGATTTCATGTAGGCACTTTAATTTGTAAAACTGTTTAATAATTTATCTAAGATCTAATTTCAATCCCTCATAGTGGCAGACATTAAATTAACTGTAACGATTTGGAATTAAATTAATATCAACATAAAGTCATTGCGCCAATGAGAAGTAAGTACCTACAGGTCGTACAATATGTATGTATAGTTGAACGACCGGCAACCCTGACCTACACAATGGTTTTCATTGGCGTAGACATTTTTTTTTAGGGGGGTGAATGTAGAGGGTTTTTATATGCATATTTTCAACGCCACAGCTGATATTGAATGCAAGTTTCCACACCACTCATGAAGTATTGCTTTCAGCGCGTTACTATTTTTTAGTGGGTGGTTCGCCAATAGCCATATATCGCACAAGTAACAAAAAAAAAATATGTACAAAACAGCTAAGTAGTCGAAAAGTAGTTTAGAAAAAATAAACTTTAAAATGGAAAAATAAAATAAATATACTTGCGATTGAAATACAATCATATTTATTGTGTAAGTAGGTACCTACCTAATCTAATTACCAAATCGTTAACACTCAACAAAGACAAAGATTATTAACAGACAAGCTTTGACAAAGATCAGAGCTTGTTTGTTAATAGGTACCTACATAACTAAACCGAGACTAAATTCAACACATTTTTAAAAATCATTACAAATGCAATACATACCTACCTACCAGCTTCTCATCGCAAAGCGCATCCAATCAAAATTAGAAACTGACCTTGAGGTATTTTACAGTCATTGAAATTTTTCCTTTCTTTTGTGGCTAGATAGGTACGCGGTTATAATTTTATAAACAGTCTATAGACCTTTTAATTTTGCCCACTGATGTAAATTATTAATTTGTGATCTAGGATGGTAGGTACCTACATAAAAATAAAGTCAATGGACAATAGGTACCTACTAGTAAATCCCAATAAAAAACCTAACTTATATCGTTGCATTTAGCATTTATAACCTCAAGGCCTCAAGCACTGGAATATTTTTTGGATAAAATTATTTGAGAAATGTCTTAAGTGGAGGATGTAATAGGTACCTACCTACCTCAGTACACGTCAGTATCTACTTCGAGCAGCCCATAAATCAACTTTTTTTTTGTTAAAGTCGGGTCTGCTCTAACACTCACTATCCATTTTTGCCGTCAAACAATATTTTCCTTAAATTTTTTTAACATGCCTATCCTATCTCGTAAATAAAGCGAGGTCTGGTGGAAATCTACGTTTTTCAGGTTTCATACGAAACGAACAAACATGTTTGCTAACCGTCATACCCTTTTATTTCAACTCTCGTAGCGATGTATACCTGCATAGGTTGGTATATAAATAATATATTAGCAATTCCCGCGAACACGCCACTGTAAGATATGCGAACCTGTCCTATTCGATCCGAGAATCCGATCCCGATCCGAGAGATACGATTCCAATAAGTTAAAAAGAGATATACTGCTCGAATATTCATTATTGGAAAGGTCGTGGATCGGAGTTGCCGCTTTTAACTATAAAAATAGATGTTTACGTAATTGTCATATTTAAAGTAGACGAAAATAAATGTAAAAACGTAACATCTTGGCCTATAATATATTATTGTGTGCACAATTATTATTTAATAACATTCATAAATAATATATACAACTTAAATATAGTATTGTGGAATTTGATATTTTAATTGAATACTGAGAAAATTGAGAATTACATGTGGCAACTGCGCGATATCTTATATGGGGTCAGTTAACTATACATACATATTGAAAATTATGAAGTTTTTTTTTTGACGTAGAAGCCATTCTGTCGTCAAATCTCTAACGACATACTATCATTCGCACATGAAAAATTATGATTTTAAAAACTTTTTTCATTTATGGCTTATGGCTATTATTAAGTAAACTAAGAGTTAAGTTTGTTCCAGTGTCCAGCATTATATATAATCATCGGACACTCCAGTCTAGTCGAGGTGAATACTCTAAGAGACATTTAAAGAACACAGTTACACTGAAATTTTAATTCTCTTCTTCCTACTCTGCCTTAGATATGTTTTATCGTAAAATTTTTAGGCAATTTTCTCCTACAGCAATAATAGGAATAATGAACGAAATGTATGCCTTACTGCAGGTACTATTATAGCATTTACTGTACACCGCAGAAAGCAAAAATCGATACCGATGTAATTGCGAGGTAGACCGTTAACTGAAACGCTAAATTATAATCCAGCTGGGACCGCATTTACGTTTTATCTATCTACAAGTTAAATATATGGTACAGGAGATCCATTATATTATCCGGTATCATAAGCGATTACAACACAGTATAAATTACATAATGAGAGAATATCCAAGTGCATTCCATCAAACACCATTAAATAACTTACATAACGACGGTGTCAAATCAATAAGTCTGACTCATTATCTTTATCATAGTATCATAGACAAAGTATCATAGATCCATTGACCATTTTAAAATAATTTCAAATTTCAAGTTACAAATATTACAAAATAAATAGAGGCCTTATTGAACCCCCTCTTATTGACCATAGATTCGTGCTCACCAGTGAACCTTCTGCAACTACAAATAAGTGTTCATAGAACTGGCGCCCATGGGAATGATACAATAGGGAAGAGACAAAGTAAGTATCCTGGAATCTTATCAGATTTTTCTTCGCTGTGTAATCACTCAAGAATCAAATCCTTAAAACAATACTTTAAATATTTTAAACTTTCATAAATTTTACTTAAATCTCATTATATTCCACAATTGTCGCCCACAATGGGGCATTAAGAGCTTTGTTAAATTGATATACAATCACAATTGTCCCCAAAAAGGGGCTTTTTAAATTTCACTCATTGTATACTTTACAATATATATATATATATATATATATATATATATATATATATATATATATATATATATATATATATATATATATATATATATATATATATATATATATATATATATATATATATATATATATATATATATATATATATATATATTGTAAACAATCCCCTTAGAGGGTTGTTGAGGGGTAGTTAATTTTGTTTTCACATATATGCCCGATGTAGGGGTTTTCATATAGCTACTTTCAAATTAATATAGGTACTGGACATATACCTAATTTTTATATTTATGCAAAACATTTACTTCCCATCTCATCTAATTAAGTATGAAATAATAAATAATGTAATGTAACAAAAATAAAAGTATACATAAATAAGTATATATATATATAAATTATGGATTTATATTAAATTCACGCCATAGCAAGCCGGCTTCACGTTATGTTGCAGTTGGCCTTTTGCCAGATATCTGGAATTTCATTCGAACATTATTTCAACGAAATATCGTTGCGACTCGGTGATTTATTTTAATTTTTTCAATAAATATCG
>CAXKVY010007392.1:0-21281 GCA_964058915.1 Tetropium fuscum | reverse complement strand
AAATCATATTTTGAAAAAGGCCCAAAAAGGGACCGAAACCTTAAGATTTTACGTTACCATTCCACGATAAACCATATATATATATATATATATATATATATATATATATATATATATATATATATATATATATATATATATATATATATATATATATATATATATATATATATATAAAGGGTCCGCCAATAGGGACGCTCGATCTTTGACAGCTCATGGCGGCCATGTTGTTTGTGGTAGAGTTGGCAAACGTAGTTGTTATTATTCAGTGTATCTTCACAAATCACCATGAACCAATTCAGCCGCGAGCAACATGTGCAATTCGTTAAAACTTATTACGAAAATCATTCATCGGTTCGAGCAACGTTCCGCGCGCTCCGCCAATTTTACGGTGCAATTGATCGTCCTGCTGAGTCGACTATCCGTCGTTTGATTAACAAATTCGAGGCAACCGGTTCGGTGAACAATCAGCCAACACCGACGCGTCGTCGAAACGTCCGATCTGCTCAGAATGTCGCCGCTGTGCGCGATAGTGTGCGTGAAAATCCGCGACAGTCAATTTCACGTCGCGCACAGGAACTCCGCCTTTCGGAAACATCACTTCGCCGAATCTTGCATCTGGATTTGGGCATGCATCCGTACAAGATCCAGCTGACACAAGAGCTCAAAATAAACGACCATAGACAGCGCCGTATCTTCGCTGATTGGGCTTTAGAGCAGTTGGAAGTCGACCCCGATTTTGGTCGCAAAATCATCTTCAGCGATGAGGCACATTTTTGGTTAAATGGGAATGTCAACAAGCAGAATTGCCGTTATTGGGCCGAGAACAATCCACAGGAGGTCCACCAGGTCGCAATACACCCAGCAAAGGTAACTGTTTGGTGTGGATTTTGGGCCGGAGGCATCATCGGGCCGTATTTCTTCGAGAACGGCGATGGTGTGTCCATCACGGTAAACGGCGAACGATACAGATCCATGATAACGAACTTTTTCTGGCATGAAATCGACAATATGGATGTCGAGGATATGTGGTTTCAGCAGGACGGCGCTACGAGCCACACAGCGCGCGCCACAATGGATCTTCTGCACGAGCGCTTCGGAGGAATGGTTATCTCGCGCGGAGGCGACATCAACTGGCCACTGAGATCGTGCGATTTAACCCCACTAGACTATTTCTTGTGGGGTTTTCTTAAATCACAGGTCTACGCAAACCAACCACAAAACACTGATGCCCTCAAAGTCAACATACGCCACGCCATCGATGAAATACAGCCCGATTTGTGCGCCAGAGTCATTGAAAATTGGACTTCTCGTATGCGCGCCACCCAGCGAAGCCGAGGTGGACATTTGACCGATATTATTTTCCATACATAATGCCTTCGAATACTCTTTCAAACAAAAAATAAATTTCATTTATACCTCTCACACAACTTGCTTTACTTCATTTTAAAGATCGAGCGCGCTTATTGGCGGACCCTTTATATATATATATATATATATATATATATATATATATATATATATATATATATATATATATATATATATATATATATATATATATATATATATATATATATATATAAATATATATATGTTATATGAAACTCATAGCAGCTTATAATAACTTACATTTTATTATTTAGCGTTACTCAGATAAGATTTCCATATCAGTGCATATTATATGACACATCCTTTCTCATGGCATTATATTTTGCTTATCAGCACATAATGCAGAATAGCCGTTGACCAAGCTGTCGCTTGCCCACCTGCATGCTGAACTTGCATTATATAGTTTATAAAAGAACATTTCAAAGCAAATTGTATTCAGTGTAGTACCATGTAACGACAAGTGTAGTATCTGTATTCAAACAGTAAAGTCTAAATTTAACTCACTCATATTTATTTTTCGTCAGGATAGTTGCAACTATCCATTTTCTGTAATAAAGTTTTTTAAAAAGTTATTATTGCGACAAGCAATATAACAAATTTGGCGCAGTCGGTAGGATCTGTTAAACACCCCGGAACAAGGTGCCTAACTGGAAGTGCAACTCTATAGAACAAGGAGAACATCTTCGTGGTGCCTAACTAGACGAGCCAGACTTCGAGAACAAGGAGGATTCCCTCACCGTGGTGGCAGATCCTAATCTCTTGAAGCAGAAGTACCTACAAGCCCAAGCCCATGTGCAGCTTCATGTAAGTACAAACTTTTAAGAATCATCTCGCATTCTTGTATTCATTGTATTTTTGTGCAACGAGAAAAGTAATCAAACCGATACTTTTCAAAACAGTTCTATATTCCAACGTAGCGAATATACATTCACATTTTTTTTGTACCCTCGTACACATTTCTTTTGCACATTCTCGCAATGGCACGCGCATTAGACGCCGATGCCGATGTAAGCGTAGCTGTAGAACCTTACAGACTATCAGAAATATTTTCCATTGTACCTGATTACGACGGTAATCAGATTTTCTTGCAAACATTTTTGAATTCTTGCAATACTGCCTTCAGCATGGCAATTGCCGATCAAAAAGTACTCCTAACTCTCCATGTAAAAAACAAGTTACGTGGCAAAGCTGCCGAGTTGATTAATTCCCGTAACCCAGCCACTTGGGAAGAAATCAAACACTTGTTAAATTTGCATTTCGGTGATGATCTCACGTCTTTGATACAAGATCTACAACGAATCCACCAACTATCAAACGAATCCGCCCTTACTTTTGTGTCCCGGTTACAGACACACAATGCAAAAATGCATGCCGCGATACAAAAACAAATTCTTCCCCCAGAGCAAAGGAAAGCTCAATCCGAATTAATTGAGACAATGACACTCAATACATTGCTTGCCGGTCTTGAACCTAAACTAGGCCAAATAATAAGATCTGGTAATCCCAAAGACATGCATGTAGCTACCAACAGAATCCGTAGGGAACTACAATTGTCTTACTTTCAAAATCAGAAATTCCAGAAACCAATTATTCAGAATACAACCCAATTTACAAACCAAATAAGGAAACCGATCCCACAAAAACTTTGTTCGTATTGCAAACGTACGGGTCATTTAATAAATGAGTGCCGCGCAAGACAGCAATCGCAATCGCAAAATTTTGCTAGACCAAGTTTTCAAAATAATTCAAACCAAACCTCTCAACCGATACAAAGACCTAACTTCCAACCAAATCAATTCAATCAAAATCCAAGACCTTTTCAACAAAACGTGCAACAAAATAGGCCTCCCATGAGACCAAATAATAATTTTAACCAACGACCCTCATTTGCTAATCAAACTTCGACATTTCAACCAAACCAAAATTTTAACAGATTTTCACAACAAAGAACCCATCATGTTAACTACGATTCGAACATCGATGATTATGAACCAAACATGTACGACAATCAAAGCGATTATCAACAAGATTTTTCAGAATATAATTACCCAAATGAAATTGATTATACAGCTAATCAATATGATTTCCAAGAAGACAATCACACTCAACCCGAACCAAACAAAAACCGAAATTTTCAAGTTCCCCAATTTCAAGACGATCCCCCGGACCAAACAATAGACACGCTTACGAGTCAAGTACAAACAATGAATCTAGACGATTACAACCCCGATGTGAACTTCCCCGAACAAATATTTTTCTAAACCCGCTATTAACCGTAAACTCAAAAAATCTTTATTATATAAAGGACATCACAAATAAATTTAAAATTTTAATTGACTCTGGAGCTGGTTTAACTATTTTCAAACAAAAAACATGCGAAAATTATAAGCAAAGATCCCCGGAAAATGTAGTTATTCAAGGAATAACAAACCAAAAAATTATAATAAACGAATCAACACTTATCCCATTTCAAATTGGTAACCCACATAAAGTATACATACACAACTTGGATATAGAATTCGACGGACTTATAGGTTCCGACTTTCTAGAGCATTACAATTGTATAATTGATTTGAAAAACAAACAACTTATTACTGACTTTAAGACGATTCCACTTTTCAAAGTTACTGAAAATTCACTTCATGAATGTACAGATAATTTTGATATTGCTAACAATATTTCGTTAGAACCTCGTACAGAACAAATTGTTAAATTAAAATGTAACTTAGTAAATACTGACGCTATACTGTTAGCGCAAGAAATAGACAGAGTAAGACTTCCAAATTCCATCGTAAGAATAAATCACGAAGGTGAATTTTTAACATCAGTTGTCAATGCAAACGCAATGCCGAAAAATGTAAATTTTTCCAAATTAAAATTCGAACCATTTCAAAATTCTAACCAAATATTAAATATTAATGATAGCAACCAGGATAATTTTATAAACGATAACTTTGAGCGTGAACAAATTATTTTAGACCAATTAAGATTAGAACATCTAAATCATGAAGAAAAAGATTTAATAACAGATTTATGTCTTAAATTTTCGGACATATTTTATTTAGAAGGTGATAAATTATCATTTACAAACGAAATTAAACACGCAATTGACACTAATCATGCTAAACCTGCCTATACAAAATCATATAGATACCCACAAATTCACAAAGAAGAGGTAAAAACACAAGTCTCAAAAATGTTAGACCAAGGTATAATTCGACATTCAATATCACCATGGTCCTCCCCAGTTTGGGTAGTCCCGAAAAAAATTGACGCTTCTGGAAAACAGAAATGGCGTGTAGTCATCGACTATCGAAAATTAAATGAGGTTACAATAGACGACAAATATCCCCTTCCGAACATTTCAGACTTACTTGATCAATTAGGGCGATGCCAATATTTCACTACTTTAGATTTAGCATCCGGTTTCCATCAAATTGAAATTGATCCTAAAGATATTCAGAAGACCGCTTTCACAGTCGAAAATGGACATTTTGAATTTGTACGTATGCCATTTGGATTAAAAAATGCTCCATCAACGTTTCAAAGAGTGATGGATAACATTTTATTGGGAATTCAAAATGAACGTTGTCTCGTTTACATGGACGACATCATTATTTATTCGCCAACAATCCATGACCACATTTCTAGGTTAAATGAAGTCTTTAAACGTCTTCAGAAAGCGAATCTTAAGATTCAACCTGACAAATGTGAATTCCTAAGAAAGGAAGTTGCGTATTTAGGACATGTTATAACTGAAAATGGAGTAAAACCGAATCCCGCGAAAATCGATTGTATTCAAAATTTCCCTGAACCGAAAAATCAAAAAGAAATCAAGTCATTTCTAGGACTTGCTGGTTATTACAGACGCTTTATTTCAAACTTCGCAAAAATCTCAAAACCAATGACTAAATTACTTCAAAAAGACATTTTATTTCATTTTGATACTCAATGCAAAAATTCGTTTAACGAATTGAAACAAGCTTTAATATCCTCTCCAATTTTAATTTACCCTAACTTCGACGAACCATTTTTACTAACAACAGACGCAAGTGCATACGCTATTGGCGCTGTACTTTCACAAGGACCCATAGGAAAAGACCTACCTATCGCTTATGCTTCTCGAACACTATGTAGTGCTGAATCTAAATACAGTACGATAGAACGTGAACTATTAGCTATAGTATGGTCAGTAAAACACTTCAGACCATATATTTTTGGCAGAAAGTTTAAACTAGTTACCGACCACCGACCTTTGACGTGGTTATTCTCAATCAAAGATCCAGGCAGCAGACTCGCTCGCTGGCGCTTGAAACTAGAAGAGTACGATTACGAAATAGTCTACAAACCCGGCAAAATCAATAAGAACGCCGATGCTCTTTCTAGAATAAAAATTAATCATTTTAAAGAATGTTCCAAATTAAATTTCAAAATATTAGCCGCAAACAATTCAGATGAAGACGAAACTATAGAAATCAATGACGAAGATGAACCTAATTCTGACGAAATAACGAAAGAACAAGTTTCAAATGAATTCGAAACTTTTGTTAACCTATACAAGACAAAATCCTTAATTGATTATTCAAAAATAAAATTTACAAATAAACAATTATTAGACCGAGACCATAAAAATATCATTACCTTTTTCAAACAAAATAAGTTAGAAGATCTTCATTATAAAATAATAGAAGATATATTTGAGGAAAATCCTGATTTTACAACCTATAAAGTTAACACAGTATCTAGCAAATCTGTGAGAAAAAGAAGGTATTTTATAGTCCCTTTGCCTTTCGACGGAGTAATAGAATGTTTATTCATCCTATTATACAAATTAAAAAACGAAATTGATCTCTCTCAAACCTTTCATGTAGAAAACAATTTAGATTTACCAATATTAGAAATGCTTTCATTTATTTTTGCCGAACAAGATTTAAAATTAGTTATTTGCCAAAATATCGTCAAAACACCGGACAAAGACGAAATTCCTATCATACTAGACCAACATCACTCAGGTAAAAATAATTTACACAGAGGTATAAATGAAACCATTAGACGTATTAAAGAAAAGTACAATTGGACTGGCTTAACCAAAGACGTAGAGAAATTTATCAAAAATTGCGAAATTTGTCAAAAATCAAAAGTGTGTCGTAAAAATCTCAGTAACCCATTAGTGATTACCGAAACACCAAAGACGCCTTTCGAACGTATAAACATAGACGTTTTCGAAGCACCAAATAGAAATTACGCACTGACCATCCGAGATGAGCTTACAAAATTTACTCAAGCTTATGCTCTTCAAGACAAAACAAGTAAATCAATAGTCAATACTTTATTGCTATACTTTCAACACTATGGTACACCCTTAAGGATTCACTGCGACTATGGCCGTGAATTTGACAATAGACTACTCCGTGATTTATGTACCTTGTACGACGTCAAATTAACCATTTCAAGCGTTAGTCATCCTCAATCAAATGGATCACTAGAACGATTTCATGCCACTCTTACCGAAATGATAAGAGTACACCTCGCAGAAAACCCAGACGAACATCCTTTTAATATCCTCCCTTACGCTGTAATCTGTTACAACAATTCAGCAAACAAAACGCACGGATTTACACCGTTTGAGTTAATTTTTGGACACACATCCAGTAGACCCCCTGAGACATTGTACAACGAAAAAGACCTGATTACAAAATATATACGAGACCTCAATAACAGAATATCTCATTATTATAAAGTTGCCCGATCTCGAACCCAGACGCATAAAGAAAAAGCTAAAGTACGCTTCGATAAACATGTCCCCGAGAATCGTTACGAATTTCAAGTAGGAGACAAGGTTTACGTAAAAGAATCACAAATTAAAGATAAATTGCAAAACAAATTTAATGGTCCCTTTGAGATAATTCAAATATTTCAAAATTCTGCAATATTAGTTAATCTTGAAACCAAAAACAAAACAAAAGTAAATTTTGACAGAATGAAGCCTTACTACGAAAATTAATTTATTTTCAGGTTTCTTCTGCTGATCGGAACAGTAGCTTCACAATACACGATAATCCCAATTAATAACACCGTAGGAGTATACTATCACGAAGACACTAAGATTGACATTACTCACGACAAATGGACACTTTTGGTACATAAAAACATAACATCCATCAAATTAGCATTTGACAACAATGACAAGATCCTATCTCAAATCCTAAACATGTTTGATCCCGCTATCCATAATTTCAACGTTTTTCAAACAGAAGTAAAATCTCATATCAGCCTTTTAAACCAAATTTCAACCTCCATTGGATCCAAATTTAACGAAGTCTTTTATGACACCAAACGTTATAAACGCGGACTCATTAATGGTATAGGTTCTGTATTTAAATCACTTACTGGTAATCTTGACGCATCAGATGGAGAATATTACTCTAACTGTATAAATAAATTGAACAATGATGAACATCAACTAGAAAATTTAATTAAAAATGAAATTTCAGTCACAACTTCGGTCATCAAAAATTTTAACATCACTATCCAAAGGTTGCGTGTTGACGAAGAAACATTCAATAGAGACATTAAAGAAATAGAAAACTCTATTATCAGTATAAATGATAAAACTGATTCTATTTACATGAAATTAAAATTTCTAGGAATTTGTGAACAACTCATGGAAAGTTACTTGTACATTGAAGATAACTTAAATGACATTTTAAACTCCGTGACATTTGCACGTTTAAAAATAATCCATACTTCTATTATTACCCCAGGAGATCTAATTACCTCATTACAGGAAATTTCTCAAAATTTACATAAGAATAATTTACCTTTACCTGTCAGATTTTCAAACATTGCTCAGTATCTAGACATAATAGAACTAGAAGCATTTCAATCCAATTCAGATTTAGTATTTGTTTTAAGAATACCCCTGGTAGAACAACAAACGTACACCCTCTATCATTTGTATCCCATTCCTATTTTGGATAATAGAACTGGTTTACATCACATTTTACCTATCACAAATAAATATATCGCGAAAGACGATGATTCTTTGATGTATGTACCCGTTCCTGATCCAAGTATTTGCAAACCACTAAATTATGGCACAAAATTATGTTCAAACTTATTTGCATACCCAATTGATAACGACGCTACCTGTGAAGCACGCTTATTTAAAAATCTACAAAGGATACCAGAAAACTGTATTACTTCACTGATATTAAGTAAAGGCTATAATGTCCAAGAGCTTGAAGCTAATATGTGGTTAACCATCATCTCTGAACCTCTACACATCACGATAAGCTGTCCCAAGAAAAGTTCAGTAACAGAACTTATTTACAAAAACTCAATCCTGAAATTACAACCTGGCTGCAGTGCCTTTATTGGGATCACTAAGGTCCAAGCAAGCACCAAAGAGTATTTGGAAACAAATTACAACCCTCATCCAGTCTTAATTCCATTCGACTGTTGCAGCAAAATGCCAGACAAACTAAAGTTGCCAGAGCTTAAACCACTAAATCTTAACAACCTCAACGTGGAAGAATTGGAAATTGCGAAACATAAACTCGACCAATATTCCAGAGACTTAGATGACATCATTAACCAACCCTTCATCGAAAAACACTATTCGTGGTTTACCTATCTAACTATTACGCTTATTATTTGCATTATAATTTTATATGTATCCTGCAAATGCCGACGAAGAAGAAGACTATCCATTGAAGCATCTGGATCACCTCCACCTCCACCAAATCGCAGATTTAGTGTCCTCACCAGGCTACTTCCAAGGAGAAGACCACCCATACACCGCGAAGATGAAATCGACGAAGAGTGCATCGAAGTGAACAGTTGAAAAACTGGTGCATCTCAGTGTCATTTTTGAAAAGAACTTATTTTTATCATTTTATATTATATAATTTAAATATTCTTTATCTGTATTTTATCTAGTTTTATTATTTCAATATTTCGTATTATGTAACTTGAATTTAAAAGTCGATGTATAACATCAACTTTTTTTATAAGAAGGGAGTTGTTATATGAAACTCATAGCAGCTTATAATAACTTACATTTTATTATTTAGCGTTACTCAGATAAGATTTCCATATCAGTGCATATTATATGACACATCCTTTCTCATGGCATTATATTTTGCTTATCAGCACATAATGCAGAATAGCCGTTGACCAAGCTGTCGCTTGCCCACCTGCATGCTGAACTTGCATTATATAGTTTATAAAAGAACATTTCAAAGCAAATTGTATTCAGTGTAGTACCATGTAACGACAAGTGTAGTATCTGTATTCAAACAGTAAAGTCTAAATTTAACTCACTCATATTTATTTTTCGTCATGATAGTTGCAACTATCCATTTTCTGTAATAAAGTTTTTTAAAAAGTTATTATTGCGACAAGCAATATAACATATATATATATATATATATATATATATATATATATATATATATATATATATATATATATATATATATATATATATATAATATATATAATATATATATATATATATATGTATATATATATATATATATATATATATATATATATATATATATATATATATATATATATATATATATATATATATATATATATATATATATATATATATATATATATATATATATATGTATATATATATATATATATATATATATATATATATATATATATATATATATATATATATATATATATATATATATATATATATATATATATACATATATATATATATATATATATATATATATATATATATATATATATATATATATATATATATATATATATATATATATATATATATATATATATATAAAGTTTTAGTTCCTACACAAGTTTCTTTCGGATTTATTATCGGACAAAATTCAATTAAAACCAAAATAATATTAATGAAATAGAAGGTACTTCTATTTGTTTACAAAATATACACAAAAACTTGCTGTTTGTTATACGGAACAAGAAAAGAAATATTTAGTAACCAATAAAAATGTATTAGAAAACCATGCTATTTATTATGATGTATTTTTTTCTTATGCTCATTTTAATGTTACATTGTTTGTGTTTGTGTTCTAGACTTGATATTGGATTTGCAACATTATCTATACCTGTATTGGGCGACAGTCAACCGCAACGCATGATTAAAAACATTCTTGTTACAATAATTAATTCAAATGTCTGACATTATAATCATTTATAATTATTATTCCTTGCGTACAAGATGAGTTTTACAAGATACACCGTAGCTTTCTCCTCTTGTATAACAGCACAGACAACGTGAGTGCACACCTTGTTGTCTTTCGGCCACCTGTAATACACGACCTGCAGGTATTTCCAAAAGAATCTGACATTGAACGCGTTAATAGTGCCAGTGTTCTTGACATACAAAGTTCGATATTTAATATTCATTTAATAAAGCCTATTGAAACCGTGTGCTCTTATTCTGATTAGATGTGATGAAAC
Source organism: Tetropium fuscum (assembly GCA_964058915.1). Lineage (NCBI taxonomy): Eukaryota > Metazoa > Arthropoda > Insecta > Coleoptera > Cerambycidae > Tetropium > Tetropium fuscum. Next base: position 10,412 of record CAXKVY010007392.1, on the reverse strand, counting down.
AAAATGTTTCAAATTATGAATGTGCTGACTAGTTTCGGTACGCTATCGATTAAAACATCAAAACAAAAACATAAGCCTATAAAAATCACTGATCTATTGAATATGCTATGGAATACACATGAGAATGGAATTTTTTGACGTTTTTTTTCAATGAATAAATTGGTAAGTAAGGAAACATCAAAGATGGAATTACACGGGATTTACACGACACAAATAACTTGAGGTTTACCTTGAACGAGAATCGCTATAAAACGTTACTAAAAATTATTATTTTATATCTTCTTTTTGTAATTACGATGCGTGTCCGACTCCTTTCTTCAGTTACAGCTTTATTCCTGCACAGACAAAAAATATGATCCACGGAGAAGCAATGAGGATAATGAAGGCATATTCTAAAATTAGTGGCACATTTACAGGGTGTCTCAAAAGCCTGGTGCATAACAATATACTTCTTTACAGTGTGTTGCATTTTCTGGTGGTATTTGAAACCTCCTCAGGCCCTGTTTCCAATCCAAAAAAAAATTCTCCTCAAACGCGATGTTGCCAAGTTATTTAAATATTTTTTCAGTTATTATCCACAGTCGATATCTACTCCATGGATTCTTGGTTTATCGTAAAAACGTCTAAAATAATTTTTCAAAGTTGATATTTTGAAATAAATTTTTTTTTATCATTTGGCTTTATGATGGACGATAATGGATGATTTAATTTCCATTATTATTAAAATATATTTAACGGAAGGTAAGGAAATCGACACTTTTATTAGAGCTCCTTTACATGTTTGAAATATCTAAATGCATTCATTAACTTCAAAAAATCAGCGAGTCTGCTAGTACTCGAGGCTGATGTGTAAACATCTCGTACGAAATATTTTTTCATAAACGTCGAAAAATGCATACACAACCAACTTATTGAATCCTGCAGCCCAGGCTGGCCCTGGCCCTGCCACTGCTTACCTGCTAATTTCTTCTCAGCATTAAATCTGGCTTTTAAAATATGTCATTCAGCTACTTCAAATGCTAATTTCCTAAGCCCACTGCGTGTCACTTCGTAAAATATTTTTTCCAGATGTAGAATATCATTCTCTACATCTGGTGGTAAATCTGCATGCCTTCCGATTAGGAAACTAGACCCAGAAGCTACTTTGTTTTTATTTGCAATTCTTCTTTTCAGAATTGTTTTGGGAATAGAAAATGCTTTAGCAGCGTCATTTGTACCCATTTGCTTATTCTTTACAACTTGAATAACATGCTCCATATCTTCAGCTTTTCTATTTATCATAAATACCCTTAGATTTTACCCGTTTAATGTGTAATTTGGATCAGGGCCAAATTACACGTTTACTAGAGGTTCAATTTGCATAAATGTAAATACTATCTAACCTTAAAACTATTTGTTATTCGCGTACGTTTTAAACGAACTGATTACAGCATGTAAGAGAAATAATACTTGTAAAATATTTACTTACTTTCTGCAAACACACTGTAAATTATTGAAAAATAACAAGAAACTGTATGGTATACAAATGCAGCGCATAACCGCCTTGTTGACTACATATTATGGCTCCAAACTACTGTAGCGGCGGTATTAAGTAGCGACAATTCATATTCTGAAAAAGAGATGTCATTAATTGTCATATATTACAAATAATTTTATTAGTCCAAATTACACGATGGACCAAATTACACGGACTTCCCCTAAATGTCGAGTTATATGCTGTAAAAAGATTTCATGTACTCGTTCAAAGTTACAATGTACAGCACTGTGTTTTTGTGTGACTTAAAATTAAAATAAAGACTTAAAGTAAAAATATTTAGTTAAAATAGAGCTTACAAAAGAATGTATTTAGGTATTTTTTATTAAAAATAAACATGGAACTATATCCCATTTTGTTCGTCTCAAAAAAACTGTCTATGCTCACCCACTTTCAGGTTAATATCACAATCTGAAGGATTCTTAAGAAAATTCGAATCAGCAACTCCACTATCCGTTGCTTCATGCGACGAGCCGCTCCATACGACGCGACCCGACGAGCCTATAATCGGCTTCCAGTCTTTGCATTGACAGGAATTGCAAAATAGAGTCCTGGATTTCCATCTTCTCTGTATGCAGCACTTAAGGATTCAGTTATTATTAACGGATTTATTCACTAAAAAGATCAAAATACTGACATTTATTAAGTGTGTCGTTTACTTAGTTTCTATGTTCCGCAGTATATTCTATATATCCTATTCTGCATTTCGATATCCATGCTTCGCTGTTCATTCTGAAGGAGCAATAATTATAAAACATTTTTTGCAAACATAAAAACACTTAACATTCTCTATCTGTCCCCTACATTACAATTATTATTACCGAGATAATTAAAATATGAATAATATACAGACAAAAGCAATGTGTCGAAATGTTCACCCAAGCATACCCGTTGCGTTATACGATATAAAAACGTATTTCTAAGAATTAAGTATTAAGAGTTATTATTTTATGTTATTATAAAATAAAATATTGGTATAGATAGGTATAATTGGGCAATATGCAGTGTAAATTAGTTTTTCGGCAACCTAAAAATATTTTTATGAGAATACGTTACTAAATAAATTATAATTCAAGGCCAGTTTAAGTTTTCCCGAAACAAAGAAGACAACTAAAATCCAAATTCATCCATTGAACGGAACTCTCATTTTGTTAATGAATTACCTATATACATATCAGTTGTGCCACGCGCGGTAGAATTATAAAGAAAACTATAAAATAATTATGAGACAAACCTGGACTTTCCTGAGACGTCTGGTAAAAAAATGTACAATACTAGCAGTACTGTCGCCTCATGTGGGATGGACTAAAATAAAAACGTGGAGCGTATACAAACCATATTTCAAATGCGCCCCACGTTTTTATTTTAGTCCATCCGACATGAGAAGACAGCACTGCTAGTATGACACAATTTATTACCAGAGGTCAGAAACTCGAGAAGGTCCAGGTTTGTGTCCTAATTTATAGTTTATAGTACAACTGATGATTTGAAATAAAACCGTTTAAGTTAAAAAATTTTTTACCTATTTTTATTTTGTAGTTTTTCGTTATCTTTAAGTTCCACTGTCCATCTCCTGCCGCCATCATCAGACCCTCGTTACCAAGTATAATGTATGGGTCTCGTTAAAAGGCAACCAAATGAGCCCAGTAACAACCCCAAGTACCAACTTTGAGGCAAATGGATTCATAAATTCGATAATCCGCCATTCTGATTTTATTAAGTTTGAGCAAAATTTTATTGAGTGACCTAAGACCGCAAAGTTCCAAGTTTGAGACAAATCGGTTCATAAAAGGATAGTCCGCCGCGCCGTTTTGAATCCGCCATTTTGAATGTATTAAGTTTCAGTCAAACATTGTATTTAGTGACCATAAACACCGCAAAGTTTCAAGTTTGAGACAAATCGGTTTAAAAGTAGGAAAGTATGCCATTTTATATCCGCCGTTTTATCTATTTTGTAAAATAAACATTAAATTGTATTGTTATCGGACCACTATTATACACTTACCAAATTTCAAGTCCCTAGCTCATCGGGTTGAGTACAAGTAGGGGAGACTGTTGTACCTTGGACCACTTTTTACATTTTATTTTTTACGTCAATAGGTAATTTAAATTTTGAAATTTTAAATGTCTCCAGTTGTCGTTCAAACCTTTCTGCATAACATGGAATGTGTATGTTTATCACAATTACTCAACAAAAAGCTTACAAATTACAACTCAAACTCTTTGCATATGGTCCATGGTACACTATGCTTGTGTACCTTGGGCCAGTACCCGTGTACCTTGGGCCAAGTATATAATAAAAGGCATTCCCAAGAAATATGTGAATTTAGGATGTTTTAAGTTGTTTACTTTATTAATTATTGATTATTTATAGACATGACATTGCGTTTGGCCTTTTTCGACATATCTTTGCAATAATCGCACAAGTAGTACTTCCATTCGTCCGCCTCTACACCCGCACACAAAAAGTGTACCCAACGGCCACAAGCGGTGCACTTACACCACTTTTCTCCACTCTTATCACTAAATTTTGATGAACAACAGTATAGGCATACTTCTTCATCACCACTATCTTCGTCATCCGTTGATGCAAGCGAAAACACGGAATCAGATGAGGAACTTGACGCCTGTTCAGTTAATTTAATTTTTTTAAATTGTTTTTTGCGGCAATTCTTAGATACTTTTTTGATTTTGTCAACAGCTTTCTTAGATTTTGCTTTTTTTGATTTTTGTTCTTTGATTGCGTCTTTCTCTGGCGTATCAGTAGCAATCATGGTTCTTCCTGGTTTTCTACCTTCCTTCTTCTTCTTACGCTCCTCGGCCTTAAGGTAAGGTTGTATTTCTTCAGGAGTGAGGAATGTCTTCATGTTTTCTTTGTTAGTAATTGGCATTGCAAATAAATCAGGTGTTGAAGAAGTAGAAGACTCAGTAACTGCTGCGGATCCAGGAACTGAAGAAAAGCAAGATACAAATACTGAAGATGTTGTAGGCCCAGGGTCTGAAGAAGAGCAGGCAACTAATGCTGAAGAAGTAGAAGGCTCAATAACTGCTGAGGTTCCAGGAACTGAGGAAGAGCCAGATGCAAATTCTGAGGATGCCGAAGGCCCAGGCTCTGAAGAAGAGCAGGCAACTAATGCTGAAGAGGTAGAAGGCTCTGTAACTGCTGAGGATCCAGGAACTAAGGAAGAGCAAGATGCAAGTGCTGAAGATGCCGAAGGCCGAGGGTCTGAAGAAGAGCAGGAAACTACGGCTGAAGAAGTAGGCGGTCCAAGAGCGACATAAGAGTGGGAAACTAAGTCTGAAGTAGTAGACGACCCTGGGTTTGAAGTGTCTAAAGGCCTATCAGTCACGTAAGAACAGAGGTAATCATCGTCAGTGAAAACTGCCTCATTGAAAGGGAATATTCCTGATTTGCGGAAGCCAGACAAAACATTATTCGGAGTAAATGCTCGTGGATATGCTGTACCTAAGGCCTCTGCAACACTGTAGATGTCAAAGGTTTTTCCTTTGTTGTTGAGAAGCCATGCTTCAACAGCTTGATTATAATATGTCTTCAAGGGACCGAAAACTGACAGGTCTAAAGGCTGTAGCCTGTGCGAGGTATGGGGAGGGAAAGTAACCATCACAATACCTGCATCAGATGCCTTGTCGAGAACCGCTGGTGAAAGGTGTGTCTCGTGGTTATCTAAAATTAGCATGATACGATCATTCTTTGAGCTCTTGACAGTATTCAAGAAATGGTCCAAAAACTTGTAGAACGATTCCTCGTTGGACCAACCCGATTGGTTTGCGGTACCAATACATCCTGCTGGCCCACCGAACAGCATTCTTTCCTTAAAATGAACCCGTGGAAAAATCAACATCGGGGGTAACGAATTACCAATTGCATTTACAGCAGCAATCACTGTAACTAGGGACCCTCTTTCGGCCGATGTAGCACTGCCTATTTGTTTTACCCCCTTCGGAGCAACTATTCTGGATTGTCCTTGAGCTGTACTCAAACCTGTTTCATCCAGATTCCAAATTTTATCGGGTGAAATTGGACCATATTTTCGATGTACCTCTTTTATATTATTGAAAAATAGTCCAACATTAGTCCTGTTGAAACTTGTCATACGGCTTAAGCTTGTAGCCTCTGGCTTGCGCATTGACAGTTCTCCTGCGTGCCTTTTTAAAAATCCTCTCATCCACTCCTCACCAGCAATTTCTTCGTTATTCCAAGTGTGAGGTACTTTTTTATTATTGGCTTTCGCAAATTTAAAAGCTAATGTTCTTACGCCCTTTTTGGTTAACCCGTATTGCATTTTTGCAACATTTATAATATAGCTAACAAGGCTTAACTCCTCTTCATTAGAAAATACTTGCTTAACTGCATAATTGGCTGAACACTGGTAATTAAAATTGTCTGAATTTTTAAACTTCGGTAAATGCCTAGTTAGTGTAGACCTACTAATATTAAAGACCTTTGCTGCTTCTCGGTAAGTCATTTTTTTTCTGGATCATCTGTAGACACGGCCTCCAGTGCTTGTTTCAACGATCCTTCATCTACTGGCTTTTTTTTTATCCCTTCTTTGCTCCTAGGCATGCTTGAGTCTGAATAGTCTGAATGCCTGGAACAGAAATAAAAAACGTTTTTACCTTGAGCCGGACCAAGGTACATGATGGCGATTGGACCCAAGGTACACGATGGTCCCGTTTTTAACAAATATCGGTGCCTAGACAAAACAACATAACCTACTTCAAAACACAGTAAGCATTTTACTCACCGAAAAGTATACTATCCACGTGTTGTGTAAGAAAAAATCCTGGCATTCACTCTACGAAGACACTCGCACTCAACTGTTATTCGAAAAATTTACTTTTACTACCTGAAAACCACTTTTTATCACTAAAATTGTAAATCGCAACCGGCGCGGCTCTAATTCAACAGGGAAACTAACTAGATCAGAATAGTGGGCGCAGTTCACCGAGAGCCCGATAGCATGGTCTAGGTACAACATTCTCCCCTAGTTGAAAACACTGTTGCAACATTTGAAACAAACATTTATAAACAAACAAACAAACGCAAATATACGAAGGCAAGCGAAATAAAACCGTTTAATAATCAATGTATATGCGAGTATACAGATCTGAGAACATGTTTCAATATAAATATTTATGTTAGTTACTAAAATTGGCGAACTTGGCAATTTTTACACGTACATCAGCTGCGAATCACTCATATCGCATATACCTCCAAGTCCAACAGTGGGTGAATAATATTTTAAAGAACGAAGAAAACTGCCAAAAGAAATATAAAAACCCAACATTAATTAGAGCCGTATACGTCTGGAGACATCATATGTGAAGTCAACAGTGGAACGAGATATAATGTTTCTGAACAGTTCAATTTCAGAGACCACTTGTTCTCTCTGTGGAGAAAAAATATCAGCATAATTTCTTGTGGCCTAGAGGGAGAAGAAACCAGATAAAAGAAATACTGTGATTACTGTGGAAATGATGTCTGTGAATTCAAAATTATTAACACGTTGACGGACATCCGCGGCATATGCCGGCAGAGGGCTATTATTGCAGAGATGTGCAAAAAAAATATGGGTGTCATTTCAAAAAGACGCATTGATATCTTGTTAACTTTTAAGATAGAAAGGTCAAATTTGTACATAAGAACTTCTTGGGTACGGTAATTTTTTTATCGTGTAAAAAAAATAGCGACGTCATATGACGTCATTTTCGTCATATGACGTCAAACTAAATTGTTTTTTCAGATCACTGACGTCAAATGTCGCCTGCATATTTTCTAAAATAAAATAGCGATTTTTTACGGATATAGTTTATTATTACTGACCATAATCTGCAAAGACATAATTCTAATAATAATAATAGCATAAGATGAGAAAAAAGACTAATTATTAGGCATGCCATGTGTGGTCCCAACACGTCCCAACACATAATGGAGGACTATCAATACACTTCTTGCATTGCCCTGGTGCTTCTTTTCTTTTTTTCTCGATAGAACATTGTCTACATCTTTTATAATATATGCCTTTTCTCTTCGAACTGTCTAGCATAGGAATAGTTTTCAAAATGTAGCTCATTGCCGCCTCGCCTAGTTGCTTTTTCTCTGGTTTTTACTGGCACCTCTGCTACGAATTCCCTACTATAATTTTTCCAGCTACTCCTAGTAATTTTCCTATTACTTCTTCTCGAAGATATGAACGTGTCTGTTCTTTGTCTAAATTATATTTATATATATAAAAAGAATTCCACATGGCAATATCCAACAAGTGAAATATTACTTTTTTGTAGATACCATCTAATACCTAAATTTAAGACAATTACTAAAATGGGTGTCCGTCAACGAATGGACTCTTAAAATAAAAGAGCGTATTCTGAGAACACAGATTTGGTACCACTTGATGCGAGATACCACAGATTTTGCCAGAAGAAACTCTACTTGCCCCCATCAAAAGACATGCGACAGGGGTCAAATGACAGGGAAGAACGTCTACATTCCACAGTTAATCAGGCAATGAAACGATTTTTTTCATATATCGAAGAGAACTGATGGTATATATCAGTATTCTCTACATGAACTGATCTATAAGATAAAAGGAGAAAGACCCGATCCTCGAAAATTTAAAAGTCCGTTTTGGGAAGTATAGAGAACATTTTAATAGTTGAAACATCCTTCAAAAACACGACTCGTTTTATCGTATCAGAAGTTTATCTATTTCTGAAGATATGGGTATATGGGGTGTTTGAGATCGCTGATTAAGGATCCGAAATTTATGTTTTTTGAAATGTCGGCTATGAAGTGCTCAAAAATGTCCAATAAAAACGTCAGTATTCATTGGATTCAAATGAAATCTGTCATATAGAGGCTTTTGACGTAGCTGATTAAACATTATAAATCAAATTAAGAATTTTATTTTAGTAACGTACAATAGTACCTAGTATACATTAATTGCTATCAAAATCGTATAAATCATTATCGTCGGCATCATCGCTTTCAACTTTTACATTGAGAGCAACTGAATGTTGGTCCAGCAGTTCTACTGCATATCGGGAAGATTATTGTATTTTTTGCCACACTATAAATAATTGGATCGATCATATTAAAAACCCACGGAAAACGTATTTCCTTCTTTGATTTCCTCCTTTGACAAAGTTACTCCCCTGTCATCGGGATCTGTATGTCGTGTTTCGAATTACACGTATCATCGCACAAAAAGTATCATGAAAGGCAAAGTCGCAGCCAGTTCTTTGTAAATAGTTAAAGAAATGTTCAATAACCAATATAAAATTAAATTTATGCACAATGGCTAACAATGAAATAACTTAACTCTTTTTATGGCTACTTTTCATAACGAAACCAACAAAATTATGAGCGACTTTATTGTTAATTAGCTAATTTTCATAATTATTCTAAAATTATGAATTACACATTTCAATTACTTACTATCAAGAGGAGAATCCATTTTGAACACTTTCTATAGGCGTTTGAATATTTGCTATTTTTCTCCACGCTAGAAACTCTCCAAGCGGCGCGACATGCTCGAAGCTCACAAACGAATCGGGATGAATTCCTGAGCCAGATGGGGTCTCCCGACTGTCGTTAATGGTCATTCCAGATACTAGGGGTACGACATCAACTATTTCCGGGGTTAAAAGTCTTAGGAAAAGTACTTAATTGTTTGAATTTAATATTTCAGCCCACTGTGCCATCTGGTACAATAAAAACATTAAAAATTTAAAAATCTGTATCTCGGAAACTATTGGGCATACCTAAACCGTTTTAGTTCTTGCCTGTGAAAGCTCAAAAATTTTGCTTTGCGGAAACCTGGAATAATCACGGGGATAATATGATACACAACTCACCAAAATATCAGAACTATCAGGTTTGATGTCTAAGGTTACTGGATTACAAAAGAAAACAATGTGAAAAAATGTCAACCGTTAATATAATTTCTTCATCAACAAACATAAAGGTGATTAAAACAAAAAAAACTGAAATATGAAATATGTCATATATGTATACGACACCTTTCAATTCGTTTCAATTTTCGTTTTTCAAATACTAAATGTAAAAAAAATATTTACAAAAGATATTGTAACCAACGAATTCGCTGTATACTCGTAGAAAAATATTTTATAGCGTAGGCATCTTAATAATTGCCAATAGATATGATCCTGGAAATCGAAATAAAACACCAATTTGCTGCAGAGATAATGATATGGGCTGACTGTAATCACAGCATTCATTGAAGATCAGGCAACCTGCAAACGTTACTTTAGTTTCTGCTATGTTTGCTTCAGAAGTTATCATCGATTAACATTATTTAATTATAATATCAATATCTACTGACATGAAGTTTCTTGGATAGTGCTGAGGCCAGGAACTTATATATAGGGAAGGGAATTTGCATAAAACATTATATGAAAGCCCCTTTAATTTTTGCTGAAAGTTCACGTTTTAAAATACTTGGTATCAATTTAGAAACTCTTTTATTTAATATATATATATATATATATATATATATATATATATATATATATATATATATATATATATATATATATATATCTATATATACATATACGGATCTATATATACATATGGACACACATACGGAAATGAACCACTATACACACGAAAACGAACCACTTAGAAGTTGTACAAGTTCTTTCACCTTTCTTGAGGATCTTCAGAGCAGTATACGATTTATTTCATTGATCATTCATACTTGAATTTAAATTACCAATACACCAACACTTGTAGTGACGTTTTATGACATTAGTTTTTGACGGAACTCATTCTTAGAATACACAAACCTAGTCTACTATTTATATTTGTTCTATTTGAACATATTATATATAA
>CAXKVY010007391.1:0-14479 GCA_964058915.1 Tetropium fuscum | reverse complement strand
AATCCCTTTATGCAAAAAATTATTCATTTATTTTAGATTTCTCGAGGTGAAGATCCCTCTTCTTGGCTTTGGTGAGTTTGCTTCCATATTCTGTTAGTTTTGTAGGAAACAGAATATTTACTTTACGTTAAGGTAAAAAGTGATTTTTATTGGAACAAATATATAGAGAACTTATAAAGAGTAAACGCCTTCTAATATAAACTACAGTGAAAGATAGTAGACATTTATCTGATTCATATTATAGGGTAGGCGGTTAATTCATGACACATTGTTTTCAGCATTTTGCAATTATAATAATAAACCAGGTATTCACTTAATATTCACTTGAAGATATAATTGACTGCTTCGCGCCCCATTTCAACAAAATGCAGACAGCAATCAAAAGAACTTGTCAGCAAACATACATACCTACACTTGATTGTTCATACATAAATAAAGAACATTATAATATGTAGAATGTCTCGAATCAAACTTATCAAAGTGAATATGATAAATTCTCCAGACACCTTCAACGAATTTGTTATTTATTTGTCCTTCAAGAAAAGTAACCAAAAAGGTTATTAGCACTTACATGACATAAAAACTGGTGAATATAGAAAGTGTACAAAAAGACTCTTAAAATAAAATGGACACCCATCCCTCTTATCCCATTTATCCTCTGCCGATTTAAGTACATGGTGGAAAACAAAAACCGATATTTTTTTTCCAAAAAAAGCCCTAGGAATTCGAAAATAATAATTATTATATAATCAGTCTATATATATATATATATATATATATATATATATATATATATATATATATATATATATATATATATATATATATATGTATATATATATATATATATATATATATATATATATATATATATATATATATATATATATATATATATATATATATATATATATATATATATATATATATGTATATATATATATATATATATATATATATATATATATATATATATATATATATATATATATATATATATATATATATATATATATATATATATATATATATATATATATATATATATATATATATATATTGTGAAAAGTAATCTTGGGTTTGTAGCATTTCATTACATAGAAATAAGCAAATAGACGAATAAGAAGGAAAACACACTTACCACTGCTATATCTGGACATACATACGGAAATGAACCACTATACACACGAAAACGAACCACTTAGAAGTTGTACAAGTTCTTGCACCTTTCTTGAGGATCTTCAGAGCAGTATACGATTTATTTCTGCTCTGAAGATCCTCAAGAAAGGTGAAAGAACTTGTACAACTTCTAAGTGGTTCGTTTTCGTGTGTATAGTGGTTCATTTCCGTAGGTATGTCCAGATATAGCACTGGTAAGTGTGTTTTCCTTCTTATTCGTCTATTTGCTTATTTCTATGTAATGAAATGCTACAAACCCAAGATTACTTTTCACAAAACAAATATGAATAGCAAAGAATTTCAAAGCTAATATATATATATATATATATATATATATATATATATATATATATATATATATATATATATATATATATATATATATATAAACTGCTGTTCAAAATTATCGCACCACGTTAATATTTGCTAAAATTTGAGGTCTCATAACTTTTTTACTTTTAGTCCAATTTTGAAATTTTTTTAGGTATTATACAGGGCTAACTAAAAGGTTGTTATATAATCCTAATTTTAAATCACTCTGTGGAATAATTTCGTAACCAAATTCTTTAAAAATACAAATTTTTGTTAAGAAACACCATTCCTTTCCTACATTTTGTTTTTTTGGTCCATGTCTTTAGATGCATTGGTTCAAAATTATCGCACCATACAGAAATCAATTGAAAAAACTTTCAGGGCGAGAAGAAACATTTTTTAATTAACAAGAAAACAAAGGAAAACAAAGAAATAAAATTATGTGAGCTGATCCCTAGTAGGTTGTGTTGATACCTCTAGCTCGGATTACAGCCTGATTCCGCCGTGGCATACTTCTAATGAGGTTTTGAATGACGGGTTGAGGAATATTATCCCACTCATGAAGAGTAACCTGTTCCAGCTGTTCAAGGTTCTGTGGGGCTGGTAGACGTCGTCTCACTGCTCTCTTAATGATGTCCCATAGGTGTTCGATGGGATTTAAATCCGGGCTTCGTGCTGACCAGTTCATAACATCAATATGGACTTCATTCAAGTACTAAACACAAATTCTTGCTACATGTGGTCTTGCATTAGCTTGCATGAATATGAAATCAGGACCAATAAACGGAGCATAGGGCATTACATGCTCCTGGAGAATGTTCTCTACGTAGTATTCCGCATTCATTGCCCTTGCATGAATAGGGACTAACTCCACACGACCATCGAAAGAAATACCCGCCCAAAACATTTGGGAGCCACGACCAAAGGGTTCGTTTAGAACGAAATTGAAGGCAGCTTGCCTTTCCCCTTGTCTTCTATACACACGTTGCCGCCCATCCCAAGATTTTAGGCTTATTCTTGTTTCATCGGAGAATAGGACTTTCCTCCAGTCATCGATAGTCCAATTTTCATGTGCTCGTGCAAATCGTAATCGAGCTATCTTCTGAGCCGTGGTAAGTTCTGGTGCCTTTATGGGCCTTCTACTGATCAAACCTGCCTCCCGTAGTCTTCTCCTTACAGTAAGAGCAGAAACTTGAAAATTTCTAACAATCTCAAGTTCACTTTTCAATTGCGAACTTGTTACTGTCCGATTTATTAAAGCATTTTGGCGGAGAAAATGGTCATCCCTAACATTCGTCGCCCTTTTTCTACCCTGCTCATGTCTCCTGGAGTGAGAACCAGTTGCCCTGTGACGTTCTAACATTCGACTTATTGTCGAATGGTTAACACCCAGAATTCGAGAGACATATCGCATACTTCTACCCTCTTCAGCCAAAGTTTGCGCTCTTACACATTCCAATGCTGTCAATTGTCTCACACGATTAATTATTTTAAATTGCTGAATATTCCTCAACACCGTATTGTTTTTAAAAATGTGTCAAAATGAGATTGCATACACCCAATCATTGTTTTTTGATTGACATATGCCGCCTACGTTTTACATATCACTTGTAACAGCAGAGTAAATTAACAGTAAACTGCTGGTGACAAATTAATTTTGCTCTTAAAAATGAACCAATGTATCTAAAGACATGAACAAAAAAACAAAATGTAGGAAAGGAATGGTTCTTAACAAAAATTGGTATTTTTAAAGAATTTGGTTACGAAATTATTCCACCGAGTGTTTTAAAATTAGGGTTATATAACAACCTTTTAGTTAGCCCTGTATAATACCTAAACCATCCTCAGTTAACAAAAGACTGGATATGCAAATTGAAATTAGTCGCTTATCTACAGTATTCTAAAAAAATTATCAAAATTGGACTAAAAGTAAAAAAGTTTTGAGACTTCAAATTTTAGCAAATATTAACGTGGTGCGATAATTTTGAAAAGCAGTGTATATATATACATATAATATATATATATATATATATATATATATATATATATATATATATATATATATATATATATATATATATATATATATATATATATATATATATATATATATATATATATATATATATATATATATATATATATATATCACCTGTTCATTTTGTTGAGTTCTGTGAATTACATAAATTTTCGTTGTTGTTTAAAATTTATATACCAAAATGTCATAATATTTTCATGGAACCGCATTGCGCAAGAAAGAAAAATGTATAAAACATTTTTCTTTCGTGGAAGAGAACGATCGTCGTGATTGTAAAACATAATAAATTTCAGGCATGAATAGAATTCATTGTGTATCTTAAAATACTTTGTTATAAAACACTCAAGTAGATCTAGGACGTATTGTGGAGAGTAGTAATATAAAAGGATTAAACTCAGTTCACATTAGACGTACTTTACTGGAGCCGTACATATGGGCTTTTATCTTTGAACGTTTGAATGTCGTTTGTTAGTGTGTAAAATATTTATATAAATATCGACCTTAAGAATGCCTGAAATCGCATTTTATATCTAGTAATTACTATTTATCACTGAAAAAATTGTAGCCTTTATAATAACAATGCTAATGCACGCATTACGATCACTTGCTGCCGATAATTCTAGATTTGAAAAGTAATTTATCTTTTGCTGTGACTTGTGTTCAACGTCTTGTGGCTTAATGTAGATAATAACAAAATGAAGCATTTAAATTGAGCATTAGCAGGAATAGTCGTCTCATAAATATATTTAGACAAGACTACACAACTACACAGGCGCGCCCGTGTGGGGAGGAAGTGTAAAAATCAGCAATATGTTCAGCTCTGCAATTTATCAAACGCTGAGGTTCCAGCCTGTTCGTTTCATGTTTTAATTATAGCATAGCTTATACCAGCACCACATACTACAGAAATTGGATTGTCACCATTCTTACAAATTTACCCCCATATTTATATACATTTGACAACTTTATAAATATATTAAAAAGCGGTATTGGAGATTTTATGTCTATATTCGAGGAAGAAAAATATTACAATGGTAAAAAGTGATGATAAAGACCTAATATTATATTATAAAGAATATGATGCAAAATAGTATATTATTCAACGAGCAATTAAGCATGATAAGATAGATGCATAGTTTGTAACATCGAAATATGACACATAAAAAATTTGCCGCAATGGGAGATCGGGGCAGTATAACTTTTCTTACAGCAAGCTAAAATCGTCACTATAAAGTTTTCATTCAACAAGTTGTTATATTTTGATAAAATACTAATAAGTAATCAATTTTAACACAACACCCATCAAAATAATACACTAAATTAAAGAATAACTGTATTAGTTTTATTGCAAGAATTATTGTTGACCCCAGTTTACCACAAAACATTGGATGGTATTAGGCAATTAGGCATCAAATGATGCCGATGTGACACGGCCGAGGAACGTGTAAAATGAATCCGTAATATTTGAATGGGAAACATTCGTATTCTGCATCACATTCACCATCCAATTGTTTTATGATATGACATTCGTATTCTGCATCACATTCACCATCCAATTGTTTTATGATATGACGAAAGGTATATAATGTGATCAATATTTTTTTATACTACGTGATAATGTCATAATATGATGGGAGATGTATATAAAATAAATTTTTTCTTAAATTCCTGGAAATCGGTTATACTTGACAACGCTATTAAAAATGCGGTAGCAGGTATGTAGGGATAGATATAATGAGGATTTATTGTTCGGGTTTTTATGTCTCATATTTCAATGTACAAAATATATATATTATATATATATATTATAATATAATATATATATTAACATAAGTATTTTCCGAACCAATCATCCAATTTTGATGATCTGTTTTGCATTCTACAATTACTCTTCTATAGAATTTTACTACGTCATTGAATCTTTCACAAGTTCATGTTTCTCTTGCATACACGGTGTTATTCTGATATTGGATTTTTTCATGATTTTCATCACCCTGCGAATAACAGTTGCATTACTAACAAATCCCAATAAAACTCAAACTATAGCCTCATCTGTTCTTAACAGTCCTTTTTTTGATCCACCTTCTTATATCTTTGATTAAAGGAGATACACATTTTGCACTGCTTGTTTTTATTAACTTCTTATTGATAACTCAACAAATTAACAACATACTAAACACAACATACTCAACACTTCTCTCTCTCTCTCTCTTGCACGAGTTACTACCTCACATCGACGCCTCATACTGAAAATTAAGTTTCTAATTTCACCTTGGTCAATACTTTCCCAAATTTGCTGTAGACTTTGTCCAAGCTCTAGTTGATTAATTGGATGACGAGGAAGTTCTCTCAACCGTTTGCCCATAATGTCCCAGAGATGTTCTAGTGGATTAAGATCCGAGCTTCTGGCTGGCCGTCGCATTGTGGGTATATTAACTTCGGCAAGATATTGTTGTACAATTCTGGCACTCTGCGGTCTAGCATTATCATGAATGAAAATAAAATTGTCCTCTACAAAAGGCACAAATTATTATACCATACAAGTTTTTATTTTATAAGACTAGACAATGAACTTGGTTAATTCGAGCCTTAGAGTGATATGCATTATGTAGTCACCTATACCCTATACCATGTGTGCATATGAGTAACTACCTCATGGTGCATATTTCCCCACAATTTGTAAGTTGTATTATATCCTTTTTATTTATATATACATATTATTTTACTCAAAAACCTCATACTTTGTTTAAAATTATGGAATTGGTGTACATAGGTATCTTGTCTGTATATAGACAGATGTTTCCAGCACTTCAATTATTGGGATCTCTGAAACCGTAACAGATACAATGTTGGTTAAATTACAAAAAACGTTGCCCTATTTTATAGCTACCTTAAATATGTCTGAAACCAACAAATGCCGAATTCGAAAATTTTAAATCACTTCTTTATTATGGATACCATAACATTCATTTTGTCCAAAAAACTATATTTTTTACTAAGATATAAAACGGGTAGCATTTCTGAATACTTTCTGGGTCTTCCTTTACCAACTTGTTAACATATTCCTTTCATGTTTTCGGTAGTACTTTCCAGTAAATTTTTAAATAGACGGACAGGACAAATCCTTGGATTAGAAATATTTGCAATAAGCCAATACCTCGAACCACGTTGGTCTCTATTTGACAAAATTGGATTGCATTTTGTTCGCCCTGCGTAATTTCCCATACCTAATATATATGTCTTTAAAAAAAATGGATCAATCATTCAGAATCTCTAAGAGCTGTATTTTCAGACTAACATTTTCAAATGTTAGTCTGATTGTTTTTATAAACATGCACTGATTTAGTATTTCAAAAGTAGACTTAATGATTCCTACAAGCTTCACCAGCTTAAATTCTAACAGCCTCAATATATTCAATCCCCAGATTACCAATTAATTCATCCATAATATTCTAAACTAGTTTTACAATTTATCATAATTATGTCTGTTTCAATTTACGCAACAAAATTTTCAGGTGAGAAACTCAAATTCCGCTAGAAACAACCATGTTGTATTTCCACTGATTTTTAGTGGAAAATATTCCTACAGGATGAATTAAGAATATAATTTACGTTTCCCCATAGGAAAGCAGCCATGTTTCCCATTGGAACAGAATCAAGAATTGTTCATGAGATACAAATAAAAAAAATACGTTGAATATCATCAGGAGTATCCGCATCACACGTCTGAAGTATTTCTCATATTCTTCGTTACTCTGTGCCGAAGCACTTTTCTTTTTAAGGGGTCCGTTTGAACTCGCCTCCGATTACCATTCCATGCTGCCCTGTCTGCTGCTCCTGACTCATTATCCAAAACCGGATCAAACTTTATATTGTATTAATTTATTAAAAAACATTTCTTGCAATGGGGCTAAGCCATGTAATTAAACATGACTATCACGCCGCTTTCTTCAGTCCTGGGAATTTTTCTTTCATATTAAAATCGAAATCTTTCAAGGCATGGGCTAGCTGCTCGGTGGACTTAGGAAGATTAGGTAGGAATTAACTTGTTCCCTAATACTATCTTGAGTTTTCTCTCCAAAATTGTACATTTTCAAAAGCACAATCTAATAAATCAGGGAATTGCACAAACACAATGACGCGATGATAGGTCAAGGACCTTGGACCTTGCTCAAGATCCGTAGTTCATAGCCGTAGAATTTTTTTTGTTATATCATGACTCACTGAATATTTGTCATTGTAATAAAAAAATACAACTTTGGCGTAATATTTATAACGTAGTGACGTGATTTTTTTTACCTAATATCCCACAACCTTAACGAAAATTTTTCCTCGTTCATGAATATTTTAAGAAAATTCTAAATATTCATGTCCTCAGGAATTAACTTAAGCACTAGGGATATACTTACTTATAATAAGTATGTACGAGGGCCATACTTACTTATAATAAGTATTGCCCTCATCTGTCACATCATTAAAGTGTACCAATAACAGAAAACAAAAAAATCGAAGTCAAGGGGTCATATCTGTATTAAAAAAAATGTAACGGTTATTACCATTAACGGAGCCGAGAAAATAGAAAAATAATGTCTTCACCTGTTCGCCAATACCATAAGGAAAATATCCCTGTCGCATAGACTATTATAGATTCATCTTTTACGTTATCTTTGATGTTGTCTCTATTGTCTACATATGTTGTCTTTAATTTACTTTACTCTACTATGTCTTGCAAGTTTTCCTTCATTCGGTCAACAGATATTTTTTCACCGTATATCTTTTATTAGTCATGTTCTGCTCTATTTGAGACCTATCACCAGAATAGTTTTTAAATATCCAAAGAAAATTACCCGGTTATTAGAGGTATACCAAAACATTAATGCATTCCTTAATAAGCCATAAAAAATAACCACGTACGTTAAACGCGCAATAAATTTAATACGCTTAAATAATTCATAACTTTTATGAGAAGCTAGCGGCCACAAAGCGCTACGCTCAGAACGCATTTTGTAAGTGCGTGTGGGAAACCGCAAAAATCTGCCAGACCAAAATGTTTTTCGCCGGCAATAATTAATTGTTGAAACCAACAAAATAAATTACATGGTTTATTGATATTACTTCAGTAATGATACTATGTACTGCGACGTTAGTAAATATATTATGAGATATGAAATTTCTTGTAGAAATGTGTTCAGGTTATTATTAGAAGAGAATACAACAAATATGTAATAAATTCAATTATTGGGTGAAGCTAGTTCAAGCGCTATGACAATACCAAATATTAATTTCGTCACTCCATAATAATTATTTTCTTTTCTTTGTGTTGTTTCTCTGTCATGTTTTTTTTTAATTAGTAATATGAAAATGATGCTGAACTGTGATTATTTCTAATTAAAAGATTTTTTTGTTTGTTTACCTATTCTTTCTTTTTAAACTAACTATGTCTACTTAAGTTATGGACCACTTTATGGTAGGAATAATAATATAATAATAATTATTATTATTGCTTTTTGAATGAATTTTATAATGACGCACGTTGGGTTAGCAAAATTGTAATCTATTTTATGTTTATATGTAATTTTTGAAATAGTGAGATATTGTAATAGTAGAATGTTGGAGAAATATTTAATCTGTTTATAGGATACTTACTCTATTTACTTCCCTATTGAATACTTTAGTACGGGTGCCAGTTCTATGAACACCGATTATTATTTACTTTATTGAAGGATCACTTTAGACACTAGTACTCTATCGTCTTAGAAGGGGTCCAATTAGGTTTATTAAAATGTATATCAAATTTCTTTAATAGATTATTTGATAAATTAAGTTAATGACTCATCATATTTGAATTTGATTGTATGCAAAATTTTTCTTAAAAATGTTAAATTTTTGTGTTTTCAGAGAAGTTCAGAGTTGTATTAATTTATATTAAAATTATTCCCTGAATTTACAAAACAAGAAAGAAGTTGTGACTGCATATGTTTATTATTAGTTTTGGTTATTGTGAAAAAACAAAATCTTAGAACTTTATTGCGACAAAAATCCTGCGACAAAAACCTAAGTAACTTAAATCCTAAGTCCTCTGACACAATGTTTCTTAATATTAGCAATTTTAGAATTGCATATTTTTTAGAATTAGAATTAACATATTTTACAAGGTAATAAACCTTGTAAAATATGTTAATCCTTATATGAACTTCCACAAAACTTGTTCCTTTCGATTTAACTTGTACGCGAACTACACACTGCTGCAGGGCTCTGGTGGTGGTGTCATCTAGGGGGATATCGCTACACTGCCTCTGGAATGCTGACTGCCTTCTCTGGTATCTCGCCTTGGGATTTATTTACCCTCAAATTTATATTACGTGCTGCTGGGCTGTAGTTTTTACTCTACTATCACTTTAGTCACTGTGAAAGTTTGTTTCCTTTTTTTTGTTTGATATATTGACTGCAAATTTTCTTCCATTGGGCTGGGACCCTACCAAGCTTTTCCCTTCTTTACTCCTAAAAAACGACGAAAACACTTATTCATGCAGTTTTCCTGCTTCTAGGCCATATACACTGGTATTATTGCTTACTTAGCACTAATTAACAATAAGTCAATTCTTTAGTAGGTACTCGTAATTTGTATAAAAAGGTTAGCATAGAACAAATTCTTCGAAACTCTAAACTACCAAAATTAAATGTACTTAATAGACATTTGTTGTCTAAATCTCTTTCGGGGTATATCACTGTATTTCTAAAAGACAAAAAATTAAAAAAACTTTCTTTGGACTTGCTTCATGGTATAACAACGTAATAAAGGTTCCAGATGATAGATCCGTACTTGAGTTTAGATCTTACATAAGGGTAATATAATAATTCTATGCATTCTATATTCGTAAATGATTTGCAGTTTCTTATGATTAATCCTAACATTTTTATTGTTCTCTAGATATTTATGTGATTTACAAAACTGAATTCGGAATCATAGTATATGCCTTTGGTTGTATTTAGTCGTTCCAAAGTTGTGTCATTGATTATGTAGTTATAATTAAAATATTTATTCTTTTTCGTGTAGGTTAGTACCTTGCACTTGGAAAAATTAATGCCTACTTTATTGATGACACACCAATTGCTGACTCTATTCAGATTGTTTTGAAGATTTATACAATTATTTTAAGATGCTTTTATATATTTTTAGATCGTCCGTAAATACCAGTGCTTCATATTATAGTTCTATGCACAGATCATCAATAAATAATAAAAATAGTAGAGGCCCAAGATTTGAGCCTTGCAGTACTTCAGAAGTAGCCAAATAGTTTTATGAACTGTATCCATTATACAATACAAATTAGTGTCTATCAGTCGTGTAAGATTGAAAACCGTTAATAGATGTAAGTTAAATCCGAACTTTGTCAATTTCTGTAGTAATGACTGATGATCGATGCGGTCGGAGGCCTTGGCAAAATCTGTGTACAAAACATCTACTTGACATCGTTCGTCCATTATATTAGATACTGTTTGAATGAATGTTGCTGCTGCTGAAACCCTGCTGCTTTGGTGATAATATATTTTTCGTGGTCATATAGATGCGGATGTACAAGATGATCTCAAGAATCTTAGCGAAATTACGTAAGACCGAGATTTGTCTAATCTAATCTAATTGCCTATATTTGACATCACCTGCCTAAAAATCGGAAAAGTTCGCCACCTTCCATTGATTAGGAAATACTGCTGTTTTTATAGGTAGGTTAAATAAAATAAACAGTGGTGTTAAGAATGCCTAGGCACAATCTTTCACCAAAAAAGGAGGTATCAGGACTGGGCCTGATGTCATTTTATTTTTTAACTTTTTTATGGCATCTTCTACTTCTGACATTGAGATGCTTTTAATGCCAATAATTTCTAAATTGTTATTATATGTGAACGTATAATTATTTTGTTAATTACATGGAGTATATACTGAACTAAAAAAAATCGGCAACTGCATTTATAATATCTTGAGGATTATCATAGTAATAATTATCCATATATGACATTTCGCAAGATATTATGAAAGAAGATAATGATAAGAAAAGATATTATGATTGTATGAAAGACCAGAAGTTTAGGAGATAGATTAGATTAGATTAGGTTAGATTAGGAGATATTGATGTCTGGATGTTAGAGAGATATTTTTGATATGCTAAATCGATTTTTTGTTTCATTAGAGCTCTAAGTTGTTTAAACTGTTATAAGTGATAGGTTGATTTTGTTTTTTAAATTTACTGAAACGTCTTCTTTTTGTTTAATGTTGTTAATTATTTCACTACTGTAGCATTTAGCATGTAGACATCTGTCCTCTTATAAGTTCTGTATTGTGGAATATATTGGTCTAAAATTATGTAAAGCTTGCTATAAAATTCTTCAAATGCTAGGTTGATATCTGAAAAATTTTGTACATAATACCAATCCATTTGCGAAAGAGCATTACATAATGCTGGGTAATTTACTTTCTTAAAATTATACACTTTCTTATTGTTAGAGGATGCAACATTTAAATATTTTAAAAGAAGCTTTAGTTTTATGAAAAGAGCTGGGTGAAATACATCTTCCTTCACAAGTGGAGCATTATCGTGCAAAATCTCACATTTTAAATTTGAAAGGACAAGATCGAGCAAGTGACCTGAGCTATTAAGTATTAGATTCTGCTGTTGATTATCAAAAAAGTTGGGTTAAGCATTTCTGCTGTACACATTGTACCCTGGACTATGCCTGCAGCTGATGTGAAACCTAGTGGTTACCTAAACGTAGATTTGGATGTCGGACAGACCTTACCAGGATATCTGCTACTAAACTTTCATATAAGCGTAGATTAAGTATTAGGTGCCACACCTTTTTTTAACGTAACTTTTTTTTTGTTGAACTCCATGTTCAATAATTCTGTTACTTAATCAATACTTAATTAATATTTAATATTTTAATTTAATAATTAATACTTAAGTTCAATACTTCCGTTACCTTGGTAATATGTTTATATGCACATTAGATTTAAGTATATTGTGTTGTTTTTTTTTGTTCTGCAAAATACCAATAGAATTCTGAGAGTAATTTAGGTACCCAATATATTTGGGATCCATCTGACATGGTTGCGTAACGGTCAGTGGCGTCCACGGGATTAGGAGCCTCGATACTTCGTACGAACATCCTATTTAATTTTTTTTATTACGCTGAGCTAGTTTATTCAAACTTTTATTGTCCTCTAACGCTATTGACTTGTACTCAGGAGGGTAATACATGATCAGTAGTTATTATTCTTGACTTTTTAGCATGATCTTGACGCTTGAGCAAATTTAAATAAAATGAAATATTCACATTTTCATTAATTTGTAACGTACTCTTTAACATAGAATAATTTGAATACAACATTAAGAACTTAAGATTTTTAGACTGCAGCAATATTAAAGAATTAGTACATAAAACTTCAAAAACAGATTTACTATTAGAAATAAATTATTACCATTTCTTAAATATTATAGTGCAATAAGTAATCTAAGATAAATCAGTATGAAATATCTGGTGCCACTAGTAATCTACCGGCACATTCTTTCCTGCATTATGATAACATATATTTTCCTTCCTGTCACCGGTAATATCTCACATTAAATAAGCTGAGGCGTTATCAAAAAATCTAATACGTTCGCATTTTATATTCTTTACCAACATAATGTCTTGCCGTCTGTAATTTGAACTGACACCGACATAAATTCACCGGTGCTACCATTTCTTTCAAGTGGGACGACCTCCCTCGATAATTCTTTATGAGGGCATCCGGCGTATTCAGAACAGGTGTTAAACGTCACTGGCTACCCCTGTCTAGATACGAAGAAACGCTCAAATCCGGTGATGTATTACCTAAACCCTCATTTTACTAGCGTCCAAGTTATTCTGCGGCTGTAATTTCCATAATGGCTGCAGGTATTTACATAGTCTGAAGGGTCTCGCGATGTTGTTTAATGGGTTTGCAAGACTTATTAGAAATATTTCTCCATGACATGCCGCTTTGTTTCAAATAGAGTTAAACACAAGGACTTACCTGCGAAAATTACAAAATAGTTTCAAATTTAATTGAATGAAGAGAAATATATATACACTGGCGGACAAAATTAACGCAAAACAAAAAATTTTTCACAACTTTGGAATACATTATTTTTTGAACCCGTCGCCTAATTTAGATTTTGTAGTGAATTCGCTGAACTTTTTTAATTTGTTGTTTAATAAAGAAATTACATACATACAAGCTGTACCAATGACGATAGTTTTTTTCTAAAACATGGAAACACTCTATCACCAATACTGCAAACCATAATTGATTATTGCATAGTCTAATGCTTTCTTAATATTTCTTTTTTTTATTCGCTTTCATATCTCCATGTTTAATGAAAATATAGAGATTTTAAAATAATCATGTTTGGAAGCCTTTTAATTAAAAAACTAATAACGAGTATTTCCGCGCCTACTTCTCACTACAGCTTCACATCGTCGCCTCATGATTAAAAATAATGGCCTAATTTCCTCCTGGTCCAAAGCGTTCCACAATTGGATTAATGCCTCTTGTCATAGGGGGTGCTCCAAGGATCATAGGGGGTGGTCGTGTTTTTCTCAACTGCCTACCGAGTACATCCCATATATGCTCAATAGGATTGATATCAGGACTTCGTGCTGGCCAATTTAGTGTCTCAACGCCTACTTCCTCGAGATACTCATCGACAATATGAGCAACATGAGGTCTTGCATTGTCTTGCATTAACAAGAAATTGTCACCGATGTAAGGTGCGAATGAAACAACATGTTCTGATAAAATCTCTCTAATGTACCTTTCGCTATTTAGTGCACCTCCATGTAGGTACTGATAACAATTCTGTACGTGCATTTAATGAAATTCCTCCCCACACCATCACGGAACCTCCATACATTGTTACATTGACGTAT
>CAXKVY010007390.1:0-21880 GCA_964058915.1 Tetropium fuscum | reverse complement strand
TATCCGCATTATTACTCCTATTGAAATTGAACCATTATGGTTTAATTTACTTCACATTTCTTTGTGAATACATTGAATTAAGTACCTACATAAAAAGATATAGTCCAGTCAGGCTGATTTTTTGATATTGTATAAGGGGGTTTAAGAAATATTAACTTTAAAAAATCTTGTCGATCAAGATTTCCTATAAGCTTTCTCCGACACCTGAAAAAAAGGAAATTTTGTTTTTTTTTTGCGATAACTCGGCTCTCCGTCATGATACGACAAATGAAAAATGAAACTACAAATGAAAAATGTGGTTATAAAAATAAATCTGATGTACGAGTGTAAGTAAATCTTATAAATATCATAATACTTACCTACTCTGAAAATCAAAAACTGAATTTCATTAGACACTAAACCGGTAATGACTGCAAAACAAAATTTACGCATTCCTATATTGTGAAATTAAGTACAGAATACTTAATAATAAACACGATAAAAATTATTATTATTCCTTCACTACTTTAATAGGGACTGTTTTATTTAATTAATATGTTATTTAATTAATGTCCTATAAATATTTCACCTACTGTTGATCTTCATTGAGATATCGAAGGAGAAAGCAAAAAATTTAAGAAAGTAAAACTTTTCCTTCTTTTTTTTGCTGTTTTCTCCTTTCTCGTTATACATATTGAAACAATATGCTAATGCTAATGCTAATCCCTGCAATATATATATATATATATATATATATATATATATATATATATATATATATATATATATATATATATATATATATATATATATATATATATTCCAAAAATTCCGAGTTTTAAAGCACCGTAAAGTTGGTAAATTCGCATGAGGTTTCGATTTCATAGCTCGCGCAGTTAGGCGGGTTTACGATTCTAGAGAAAACTATTAAAGTACAATATAAATACAACATAATAATACAACAAAATTATGAATCGCACTTATGAATTTACTATGTGGAAACATGTTTTGGTGTTGTAGAAGATGAAAATGGATGGAGGGTTACTATTTATCTTGTTCTTCGTTTCGATGATCCTGGTTTCAAAACAGTCTCCCTGTTTGGAATACTCATCGAGTTGTGAAGATTCTTCAACCACACGAGATGATTCTTCGATAGTCGAGTCATCCTCATCATCATCGAGCAGCATGTCGACTTTGTTGTATGTTTGCCCACTGCAATTTAGACATTTATCGCTGTACATTTTTTATCCAATTTTCCGATGCACCACGTTTATCCTTCGTAATAATTGCAAAACGGAAAACTTCCAATCTCAGGAACAGAAAAGTCTCAGGAACAAGGGCTTCGACATCTTTCACGAATTCATCCGATGGGGGTTAATTAATTTTATCGTATATGTCACCGCTAATGCCCTTGCCGACAATCGCTGCAGCTTCGAGAGTAACTTGTAGTATTTCTTCGCGAGAGTCCTTTTTGCGTCGCATTTTTCTAAAAGTGTCCGAGCATCTCACTTCTTGGCCACATAATTTTTTTCATTCAAAGGTTTTTAGAAGTTTAAAACGCGGACGCTCGCTCCGAAAGTTTCGTAACTTTCAAGTTTCGAAAATGAGCAGATGCTCCGCTACGACCAATATAAACCGGTCTTTTATACCTGACGAATTTCATAGGACGCGCTATCACGAGAAAGGATAAAACGGCAGGAAATAAATTTTAATCTTTTAATTTTTTTACTTTCTCATTCGATTTCTCACCAACAATCAACGACAGGTGAAGAACTGGGGGTTCTACACCATATAACTATATATATAAATCTAGTGCAACACTCAACTACAAAAACACGCACCGTTCCATCACACCACTAATATAGCAATCTGCAGAAGCTCATTTCCGAACTCTGAAGAGAGACAGACTATGCCACAACAACGGTTTATCCCACTGCGCTACCTTCTCGATCCTTTACCATCACATGTTGGTAATAGTATCTATACATTACTAGCATGGTAAGAGGGTTTTTACTAGTGGAAAGAAGGATGGCTGGCGAGTCATAGAAAAGCTTGTCACCTTCTGGGGCCAGTAAAAACCGTTACCTTCCTTGTGTAAACAGCTATATGAATTAGGTATGGCTTTTGGGGGTGAAACGGCCAGTTGCGTCATTGGAACTCTTTTGTTCCTTAAGCGCCACACTTTGATGCGTATAAGCCCCAAGTAGCAAAAGTTTCTTTAATAGAAGTCATTGGGCTATATGATCATAATGAACTTACTACCTTACGTCTAATAGCATAATGATGTCATTAAGACATTCCAGCAAATTAATAGGTAAATACATAGATAGCATATGAAATGGAACACAATATTCATACATACAAAATAATCAATGTAGTATCAAAAATTTACCTGCTTCCTTGCCTCCCTTAACACATATTCCAAAGCCATGGGTTCCATCTTGGGGCTCCCGGACCATCGTGATAGTTCTTGTAGCTAGTTCATGAATGCTGGGTACATAAGTAGGGCGATAGTTGATTTGGTGAGTAGTAGAAGGAGGACTGCTTGCCGGAGATCTGCGAGGTCTTTCCACGTTTGTTTTAGCGTTCGACGAAGGATTGTTGGTACCGAACAGACGAAGCACTTGTTCGGGGGAGATTGGGCGCTTTTTGTTGTTCGATGACGGGGTCCGTGACGTGCTGAAATTTGGATTAGAGCCCAAGTAAGTACCTGAAAGAGATAAATAAGTTATTGATAGTCCAAGTGCTTTTCGTAATAGAAAATAACGTTAAAGTAATTGAGCATTAAGCCAAAGAATATTACTTATAGGTGAAGATTCCATACTACTGCCAATGAGCCATAGTTTTCCACTACTGCAGATCATCATTTTTTACAGAAAATTCTGAGGCAATTTTATGCGAATGGTGCATGTATGCAAATAAATTAGTATGATGACTGAGTATAATCCTCTTTAAAATTTCTCAATTAATCTTCAATTAACGTATACTGTGGCTGACAATCATGTAATCGAATGATTTTATATCCAGGAAATGACAGTTTCGACGAATACTTCCATATAATGGCCATCTTTAAAAGGACCATGTGTTTTCAAAAAGATCATGTGTCCAACAAAAAATATTAGTATAAGTAAATACTCCACTTTAAATTGCGAAGAGTAGAGTGTATTATAAATATTACAATATAACTTTTCAAAGTAGTTTCTAGAACTCATTAAATGCTTCATTAATGCTTCATTAAATGCTTCATTAAATGTTCCTGTTACATCTTATGACATGAAATGCATTAAACGTGCTTGTGAAGTTTTAGTCATCCGCGAACGTCAGCCTTTGCATGTTAATAAGGGCTCATTGGAGCTTAGGTAAACATTAACTGCCCGAAGAACAATTATTGCCTTCCCTTTGGCATAGATCTCGCCAAGTAAGCATCAAAGCTACTTCGGACCCTTGAGAAGTGATGTAGCTGAAGCTTCGATCGCCGACAGCAGCTAATTATTTCTAGTTCAATAGAGCAAATTTTACGGTGCAATACTCAAAATATATCTATCTACTACCATATGTACATTCAACTAAAAGGCAAAACAATTTCAACCTTCATTCCGATTAAAAGTATTATTTATAGAACATATATATATATATATATATATATATATATATATATATATATATATATATATATATATATATATATA
Organism: Tetropium fuscum; assembly: GCA_964058915.1. Lineage (NCBI taxonomy): Eukaryota > Metazoa > Arthropoda > Insecta > Coleoptera > Cerambycidae > Tetropium > Tetropium fuscum. The sequence goes on along the minus strand of CAXKVY010007390.1, from coordinate 18,212 downwards.
TATATATATATATATATATATATATATATATATATATATATATATATATATATATATATATATATATATATATATATATATATATATATATATATATATATATATATATATATATATATATATATATATATATATATATATATATATATATATAATAAATACATACATGTATAATACTATACATGTATAATAAATCACTTAACGAGGAAATTTTTCCAGATCGGTGGAAATTAGCGAGATACACAGATCTTCATTTTTTTTCTTAAATACAGTACAGTACAGTACAGAAGCGCCTTTTCCTGAATACAGTAGCATAAAACCATATTAGGATCGCATATAAAAGAAATCGAGATAAATGCAATCGAAATTTCGAATTATAAAAAGAACATATTTTATATTAATGTAAATTATAAAATTAAATAAAACAGAGATATTTGATTTGTTGTCCAAATTGTTGTCCATTTACTGTTTGGCACTGAGCTAGACGCAAAACGAATTTATTTTGAACGTTATATTTAGTTACTTCTACTCCAATATTTAGTATTTCTTGTAGAATTCGTTCTTTTGAATTGTCTACGTTCTCTGGTCAATAAACTTTGCTTTTTAAATAACCCTATGAGAATATCATCAAGAGAGGTAAGAGCGAGGAGGCCTCCTCGCTCTTACCTATCATCCTATTCATCATCCTCTTACCTATCGACCTATTCATCGTTGAGGAAAAATATTATTTATATAAGTACGAAGTATCTTCGCAGAATTCTACTCTACGCTTGAGGTCATCTTGTGAGAGTTCTTGAGTTAAAATAACTTTATAAGGGTGAAATCAATTTCTATGGAAGACATTGTGCACAGTAGAGTGACTTTTAAGCGGTATAACCACAGCTTAAATAACACAACATAAGCTGTGGTATAACAAGGATACCGATATAATTTGGGAAGACGATGGAAGACGAAGTTTTATCATAGAAATGTACTTAATACTACATGGAATTACCAAAATATTATTGCCCCTGCATAAAATTGTACAAAAATAAACATGACAATAAAACGTAATATTTCCTTAAAAATATTCATTGTAAGCAATTTTCAAGGTCTTCCGACACCGATTCCGATTTCCGATTCCGATTTTTTTTTTACGAAATAAATTATGTACATGTCCTTGGAAACTTAGCTTTAGGGTATTTACTTCCCCTTCAAATCCTAATTTGCCTGGCCCACTAGGAATACGATAGATATACATATTCGATAGGGCTTCTAAGCTTTAATTAGTGATATACTATTTTTCACGGTTAAAAACAAAATAAAATTTTTCAAAAAACGTTCTACTACTACAGATCTACTTATTTTACCACTTATTCAAACTGTTCTTATGGCATCAAGAGCAGACATTGTCAGGTTGATGCTGTGTATACCGACTTTTCTTGTACCTTTGACATAGTACTTTGTTAATAAGGTTGGAAAATTTTAGTCTAAACGATAATAATTTGCTTCGGTAGATTGAGTTATATTTGAGTTACAGAAGTCAGATCGTTAAAGTAAATAATGTATCTTCTACAAAAGTGGAAGTCACACCAGTAGTGCTACAAGGGCCCACTTAATTAATACCCCTGTTATTTTCCATTTTTATTAACGATATAGGTGATTGTTTTAAATCTTCCATGTATTTATTCTCTCTATATGCAGATGATATAAAACTGTATACGGTTATTGAAACACCATATCAGCAGTATTTACTTCTCAAGAAAATTTAAATTGAGTTTAATAGACTGTTAATTATACTGCTTGATAATTATTGGCCTCATCCTGGAATCATTTACATTTTTTTTATTTTGCTTGTCGACTGTTCAGATTTATCACGGCGTGTGTAGGTAAGGATTATATTTTAAATATCGAGGCTCTGTTAGCACTTAAAACGCCCTTGAGAAAATTATAGGTAGATAAATCCCAGCTCGGTCACAGGAGCAATTGCTTCACGGTCGTCGTATGATAAAAGAAATATACCAGTATAAGATTTATCTTACAAATTTATAACTTAGAAATATAAAAATATATATGAACTTCTACACTTGAGTGAGAAATAAAGAATTAATTTAAAAAAATTAAATTCAGCCAAAAGTGAATAAGTAATGAAATTAATTTAAAATAATTATTCAAACAAAAAAAAATCGACTAATAGGTGAATAGATAACTAATTAATGTAGTTAAGTAATTAATTATATCAAATTGATATTACAAAATACCTAGGTATAGTTTGTAACATCGAAATATGAGACATAAAAATCCGGGCAAAAAATCCTCATTATGTCTTATATCGATCTCTTCACACGTGCGACCGCATTTTTAACAGCGTTGTCAAGTATAACCGATTTCCAGGAATTTAACAAAAACAAATGATTTTATATACACCGCCCGTCACATTATGACATTATCAAGTAGTATAACAAAATATTGATCACACTATATACCTTTCGTTATATCATAAAACAATTGGATGTTGAATGTGATGCAGAATAAGAATGTTTCCCATTCAAATATTACCGATCCATTTTACGCGTTCCACGGCCTTGTCACATCAGCATCATTGGCATTCATTTGGATGCCTAAATTGCCTAATGCCATCGAACGTTTTGTGGTAAAGTGGGGTCTACAATAATAGTTAAAATAGAAGTAATACAGTTATTCTTTAAATTAGTGTATTATTTTGATGGGTTTTGTGTGAAAATTGATTAGTTATTAGTATTCTATCAAAATATATATATATATATATATATAGTGGCGATTTTAGCTCGCTGTAAGAAAAGTTATACTGCCCCTATCTCCCATTGCGGCAATTGTGGATACCCTTTGAAAATTTTTTATGTCTCATATTTCGATGTTACAAATAGTAATTCATTATATCAAATTAATATTACAAAAAAGGTACATACATACATATATATAACACATACACATATACATATATACATACATATATATATATATATATATATATATATATATATATATATATATATATATATATATATATATATATATATATATATATATATATATATATATATATATATATATATATATATATATATATATATATATATATATATATATATATATATATATATATATATATATATATATATATATATATATATATATATATATATATATATATATATATATATATATATATATATATATATATATATATATATATATATATATATATATATATATATATATATATATATATATATATATATATATATATTATATATACATATATATATATATATATACATATATATATATATATATATATATATATATATATATATATATATATATATATATATATATATATATATATAATGAATACGATGATCAAAACTATTGAAAAATATAGGGCCAAAGCCTATGATCACTTCCCGTTAGAAATTAGGATAAATAAAGTGTGGAAAAAGTATGGAAATAATTAAACATATAGATAATTATTACGATAAGGAAGGCGTATAATATACCTAGATATATATAGACTTCACCCACGCTTTTACTTAATCCAGACACTTTAACACTAGTTTCTATGACAAAAAGATTATATGTGAACCTCAGCCAGTCTTACAGCATAAAATATCCGGAGATATCAAATCCCTCAAGGGAAGTAACAATTAAAATTTGGGCGGCAATAGCTTAGGAAAGTATATAATATTACAAAAGATAAATAATTCACAATACCTATACATTACTTTGATGTCGCTATACTTAACACCGTATTTTTCCACGCGGAAGCAAAGTAACTTTTAAGTTCGTTAGGCAGATGAAATCAAGAAGACAAAAGAGAAGGACCATTTGATTTTTATAGTCGCGTCCCTCCTACATCAGCTATAATGTTTTCGTTTGATGCATAAAATGATGCGGCATTTTACAAAAAAAGCCCGTACCAATTACTACAGAAGCGGTAAATCACATCACTATTCAATAATACAAAAGGATATTTAGTGTAAAATTGTATACCGCCATAATTTCTTGTGAATAGAACTAGGGTCTCCGGTCCGCGGCTTACCTATGGGTCGCTATCCCTTTTTAACTCATATAAATCCCATTTCCCTTCTCGCTCACTTAAAAGACACCTGCATGAACAAGCCGGCGATTTACTGGCTTTACTGATCAGTGGCGTATCATCATGCGCAACCAAGGTAAAGTGACTTTAAAAGATGTCTTATTATGTCATATTCATATATGTTCAAAACTTTAAGCAAAAACATTATTTAGTTTTGAATGTATTTAAAATACATTGAAAAATGCGCATGCCTGTTGTACACTATTGAGCACTAAGTGCTCAATTTAACCAATAACAATTTAAAATAAAAGAAAGAAAATAAATTGCTATTGCCCGGCAAGGGCCACGGCGAGGTAAGAGCGCCTCTTGCCAGAATAGATCGTGGTTAGGTTACTTATTATTAGTATAGGTAAGACTGTTAGTAAAATTTATAACAAATTAGCTCACTAAATTGCGGGATATGTTATTCTTTGCACATATAGTTACACTCACATTGGTATTTTTCACTGTCACTTATTAGTAGCACTCTTCACAAAAACTCACATCAGAAATTCATGTCACTATTCACTATCTGAAAATAAGTCACTTCAACTACTGCCTTCATTTACATTTATTATGACTGGCTTAACGGGACTATCCGGAGTATCCGTCATAAAATCGAGATCCCACATCTTGATTCCACGTTCTTCACATGGTCTATACATTTTATCCAGTTGGCCGCATTTACTTCTTTGATTGAACCAATGAGAAGTTTTTTCACATCAGCTAACTTAAATGTATTTTCTCTATCAACTTTCCCTTTTATTTTCGCCCAAATAACCTTATTTGGGTTCAGTTCGCAGTGATATGGAGGCAATCGAATTACCTCCATTCCTCTTGCTTTGGCCATTTGGTCATTTGGCCAACAGATCCAGGTTGTAATTTGCCCAGAATTCATTTGATTATTATAAATTAAATTGTCTTAACATTATTGTTTTTTATTTTATTTCCTATATAAGGATAATTGTGCACGCCACTGAGCACCGCATTTCATTAATTTGCATATCAAACGAAAGCACTATAGGTGGAGTGGTATTCGCGCGCCTTTGTTCAAAATATGTTTGATTTATTAAAACGGTGTACATTTCCATTACATTATCCCTAGAAAATTACTGAGAATCTATTCAAATTGAGGATACAAATTATTTTCACACTCTGGCTTATAAGTATAAAGTCATTTGATACATTCCTGTAGGTGTTATGGTTTATAGTGTTTATAATATTATTTAACAGACAATAAAATCATTTAAGCTTGATTTAGTAGCCGATTTTGAGGAATTTGTACTGTTTTGAAAAAAGATAATTGCCTATGTATCTATCCAAAGAAAAAAATCTATGTTCTATAAAAATATCTACTTGCTATCGTTTCTATTTTGCGCAATGTACATTCAAAGAATATTTGTATTACAATATTCTGTCGTCAATCTTCTCCGGCAAAGTTAATATCCTGAAAATAATTGGAACTTACCTCTGGGACTGCTCAACGAATTATAGTGCGAAGTGTTGTAATCCCTTGACGAATGATGGTGCATGCCTGAAGACGGCCTCTCTACTATAGTGTAGGAAGTTCCCGGGGGAGAGTAGTAGAGCCCCGAGCGGCTCCTTGAGTGACTCCTAGGACTGCAATTTGGCCCCAGCACGTCTTCCGCTTCGGCCGGCATCGGGGCTCGTCCCCTGCCCGGGGTCCTGCTCCAGGTACGGCCGTAGGACCCGCCACCCAACTCCGCCAATTCAGAATAATCCTCCCCAGCGCGCATAACTTCGGCTACTTCCTAGCCTACGCGCAATCGTCACGAGTATGTCAGCTGAAAAAGAAAAATATTTTGAGATAAATAGGTATCTACTAATGGGCTTGTTACATTGGCATCTTCATGTGCGATTTAAATTATTACTATACTCTTCGAAATTAAATTAATTACTCTGCGAAATTCTAAATTATATTGCATATTCGGGAAAACTAAAATCGACAATTTGCTACGGATGGAAAAATTTTGTATACCATTATGCTCATAATAAATTTTAAACAACTAAAAATGTCAATCCATCCATCCGTCTGTCGGGCTGCCTCGTTTTTTGTTAATACACTATCTCAGACACAAAATGTTACCAAAATTTTACCAAACTTGGTAAAATTTGGGTGAAAAATTGTTATTAGGTCAAGGAAGAACCTTATTTTTTTAGCGAAATCCAATAATATATGCCACCACAGTGTCCCATAACGTATTAATAAACATATCAATAATAACATATCGTACAGTTGTGAAAATACTACTACATTAGGATCGACAAGCAGCATAACATACCAAAATTTCATCAAAATCGGTAAATCAATTGCTTCTTTATGGCATTGAAGCGGCTCCAAGATGGCGGACATTTTTTCCGTTTATCTATGGTCGGAATCGACTCAAAATCGGTGTCTCGGCAATTTTGGGGTTGAGGGTCACGATTTTTTTATCAAAATAAATATTCAAGACGGCACCGTACCGGTGGCTCTAAGATGGCCGACATTTTGTCATCTATGGTTCTATTCGTCTCAAAATCGGTAAATCCTAATTTCCACTTTTAAAAAACGTGGAAATCGAAAACAGGGGTGTCCCAGATTATTAATGGTGCATATACATTACTACTGCCCTATAGAACTAATTCTGTGGAGAGCATCTTCTTTTAGAACGAGATTTATGTATTAAATTTGCCTGCTTTGAAATTTATCTGCATTCAGTGCAGCCACTCGTCCCAAGGGATTAGTCAGCAAAACCTTGAAGTGCAGTGATAGCGTAGGAATCGTAAACCGTAATACAGTTATTTGACGATCGATAAAAATAATGCATAAACGTCGATTACTTTTTATTATTTTTCGAGTACACCTACATTTCTTCTTTGTTATGACATGGAATATTAATTATGTAATAGGTATTTTATCCCTTAAATTGCGCTGGTGAGCTGGTGTACATACCGAAATGCCAATGGAGTTAACACCGTTTGTTTACCATGGAAATAAGAGTTTTTAAACGGTTTTATATAGCTTGACTTGGTATATTAATTTGTTTGTCGGTTGATATGTTTGCTTCAAATCTTGCAACAGCTTTTTCAACTACTTCCCGATAAGATAGAGACTTTAAATTTGGTAGGTAGAGGTATAGTGTTCCGTTCATTTATTAACCGATTTGTCTCAAACTTGAAACTTTGCGGTGTTTAAGGTCACTCAATACAATTTTTGTGTCAAACTTAATAAAATCAAAATGGGGGATCCAAAATGGCGGACTATCCTATTTATCAACTGATATGTCTCAAAATTGAAACTTTGCCGTGTGTAAAGTCTCAATTTTGACTCAATGCAATTTTTGACTTAAACTTAAAAAAATCAAAATGGCGGATTCAAAATGGCAGACTTTTATGAACTGATTTGTCTCAATCTTGAAAATTTGCGGTGTTTAAGATCACTAAATACAATTTTGCGAATTAAAGATGGCGCCCACTTCTAACCCACCCAACGCCCAAGGCCCACTTCTAACTCCCAAATTCGCAATTCATCGTCCATGTAAGTGTAATTAATATTAATTGGTTTTTATCATTTTTGCGTTTCTAAACATTTTGCACCATTAAAAAAAATTTTTATTGGGTGGGACGGCAATTTTTTTATTTGCACACAGGCGGCCAGCATATGCGCGGCGGCCCTGAATCTAATTCTAATGCGTAACCTAGTTGAGATTAACACGAGGATTGGCATACTTTGCGAGAAGTATTGTCGGCATACTTTGTTTTTACAGAAAATTCCCGAATCTGCGAAAATAGTATGTTAATAATATGCGAAAATAATAATTTTATAATGTTTTATTGTTTGTTCTATTTGACTTTTTATTTTCTGTCAAGTAATTTAACTCAGTTCCCAATCATTACTGGTAGTGAACTGATGAAATAATCCACGAGAGAAAATATTAAATGCTACGGCGAGGTTTATTTTTACAGAATTCTACGGCCTCTATTATTGCAGAAGTTATGTCGCCTCCAAGTCTGCCACATTTTTATTATAATCCAGTTTCGAATAAAAGAGGAGGCTTCCTTAGCCTAAAACTCGATATAAAGTAGACTACGGGAACCGAATGTAGGTCATATTTATTGACAAGTTGGTCAAACGTTTCAACGTCAGACGCCATTTGGCCTCGGTGCATTAAAGAACATTGTTTAATTGAAAAGTGATAAAAGAATACTTGCATATAGATAGAGATAAATTGTATAGATACCAACTTTTATATAAAAACATCACAATTTTTTTAATAATAGAGAATTAAATATTATTGCAGACAAAAATTATAGCTACGCTCTTAATAATATTACCTTAATTCTAATATACACAAGTATAGTTATATTAGGTATAATATTAAGTATAATTATACACGAAGTATAGGGGAAAATGGTTCTCGGTGAATTTTGCTAAAATTTTACTATGTTGTAGATTTTGATCTCCTCATCAGGACTGTCACGGTCCCAACTCAATTTGAGATACATGGTGTTAAAATTAAAAAGTGATGGAAATTTAATTATTCAATAGAAATTTTTTTGCATTAATGTTATTTCTTTAACCTCAAATAACATATTATGTGAAAAAATATGTGTTTGTATCAGAGACATTTTAACACGAGGAGACAGAATTGTTTACGTTTTTGGCTGATCCAAGATCGTTCCATCCTAGTCGTCTGTCTTTTTCTCCCGAACGGGGCACATTTGCCAGGCTTACTGTTAAATTTACTTCTAAGTCTTTGAATACTCTAAGAGATGTTCAAACAATTTGATAATTTCAACGAATCTGATTAATTTTAATACAAAATGATATTTAAAACAGCTTCTTGGTAAAAGTAATCTATTGTATTGCCTTATTGCGCTAATAATATATGGTGAAATCCGAAAATGTACTGTGCCCTGAGATATAATTCTCAACAACGGCAACGTCGCTTGCAGCGTTGCCGAATGGCGGCCGCCGTCTTCCATTTTCTGTCTCGCACTTATTGCACTTTTTAGAACTTGTAATAGATCGTCTCTTCTAGCGTTATATCAATGCACCGTTGCCGCTGGGGCGTTGGGTCTCCCCGTGTTAAAAAGTCTCTGGTTTGTATACACAGCGAGTTGCAAATAAAATAGGCTGAATTTAAAAAAATATGCTATAATATTTTATATGCTATAATATGCTATAATATAACATTTTTTCTGCTTGAACTAATGAATATTAAAAAAATCTATTCGGAATGAAAATTTTATACAAGGCGGATCAAAAATATAGCAACGCGAGTTTAATTACTAATCGCGAGTATTTTAATATACGAGTTAGTTACAAAATTTTTCCGTCGACTGTACCTTGAACAAAATGGAGGAAATCTTATTTTAACTTTGTATTTAAGAAAACTAAGTACACAATCAATTATTTAATAAGTTTTTTCATATAGATGTCTGCTCTCTTCTGGCAGTAAACTTAAGGTTGCTACATTTGCAGTTTCTGCCACTTCTGGCGGGGTTAAATTAAAATCTTTCTCGATATCCACTTATTCGACGTTTTACAAAACTATATTTCAAATATTAAGGATGACATTACTGACAGTGACAGATTGATGATACGGTGTCGTGATTTGGAAATTTAAATTTATGCGTATGTTTCACTAAAATCGTTTATTAATAGAAAATCATGCATTAATAGGGGTCATTAATAAACGATTTTGTATACATTAATTAACCTCGTAAATACACGGTCGACGGAAAAATATATTACAAATACAATAATTTGTTAACTACACAAAGGCATATTATGGCTTGTCAATATATTTCAATATAAGTATTATAAACATATAAAATATATTACTATTTAACTAATACAAACATAAATCATATAAATAACAAAAAAAATAAACATACAATATAAATATGACTGCAAAATAAAGATGAAATATAATTTGTCAAAAATAAATGGCAAGATTTTTTCTGAACACAGGAAAGATATCCCGGACACAATAGTAATTAAGGTGTCCAGGGTGTTATAAGGACACTAACGCGCCGAGGTCGGCAGTGTATTTCAGGAATGTACGTCGACCGAGGGCGTTACTGTCCTATAACACCCATGGTGCCTTCAATGTTAATGTCCTATTAGTCTGTCATTTAATTCGATTTTTTTTAAGCATACGATTTATTATTTTGACATATATTATGTTCAGAACGATTTGATTTAAAACAGAGAAAAAATCATTTGCAAACGTATTACATAGCAACGCATTTCATTTTTATTGGCGATAATAAAGGTTATTAGTAATTTCTACTATAGAATTGATTTATTTCCATGGTGTTATAAATATATATTGCCCTAGGGCGGTATAGATGTTCATAACGCCCTGTGGCGTTATCTTTCATTTAATTTATCTCAAAATAGGATAGTTATTTCCAAATAATAGACTAGAAGGACAATAACACATTAATGTTATAAAAACCGCTATCTACTGACATGGTTTTAATTAACTTTGTTTTTAAATAATTACCAAGTATCTGGTTTCATCGTCCATTTTAATGCCTAAGATTTTAAAATTTTTAAAAGGTAAAATTATTACCTATTAAAAAGGTAATCATTTTCTGAAGTTAAAATTCATTACTACCGTTTTCTTAGTAATTAATATTAATTTACTGCTATCACAACAAGCGCTTAAAATATTAATCATATTTTAAGCCTGTAATTAAATTTTCTACACAGTAGTTGCCGTTATGGAAATAGCAGTAGCGTCGGTAAACATAGTAACATGTCCATTATTTTTTGTGTAATCTGGGAGGTCGTTTATAAATAACATACATAGTAAGGGGCCTAGGACCGAGCCCTGAGGAACTCCAGATTTAAATTTATAAGTCGTTGAGTAGTTAAATCATAGTTAGTTATTGCTATTGTTTCAGTTTTTTGCGATACAGGTAATATGTGAAATTAAACCCATTAATTTGGAATAATATCTACAAACATGTCTACTATACGCTTAATGCACAAAATAACAGTTATAATAATTACACAAAATAATTAGTTTAATAGCTATAAATTAGCACCCTTATTAATGAAATACTTTAGTTAATAGTCCGTAAACGATCTGTTAGAGACAAAAGTGCAGAATGTTGACAATTTCGTATTCTGTAAAACAAATCGTGGTCTGTTAACATAAATATGTGGTAGCAGTTTCTGTAAAATTATATATTGGACATTTTATATTATAAAAAAATGTCCTTTTAATAATAATAATACTTTTAGTTTTCAATTTGACAATATAGAATGTAGGTATAACAATAATCAAAATAGTTGAATTTTACATGTAAAATGAAACGACAAAAATTATTGTTTTAAAATTGTATTGTTTATATTAGTATTGGTCTTGAAGGTATTGTTTAAAATAAAATATTTCGGTTCTTGGCTTGAGCCTCTTACCCCAAGATACTGTTAGATACCTAACATTCATTTAGGAAAACTTGTATTGTTGACTTGTTGAAAGTTAAATTATTATTTTATATTATTATGGTAATAATTTTATATTATAATATGATATAATTTTTATTCTATTTCATATTATTCTATATTTTATAATTGTATCATCAAAATAAAAGACGGCTTTGAAAATAAGAAATGTTTATATTGTTTATTGCTGGTAAGACAAAACAAAAATGTAAAATGTAATCAAACCCGTAGCGAAGACTTACCTGAATTTTTAAGCTTACATATAAGCTATATATATTATTATTTGTTCTTTACCCCGACATAAATTTTCTTTTATATCTTTACGACCAATAGCAGCCACGAGAGCAATATTTCTTAAATAAATCATATCCGTTAATTTTATAAACATTAAGAGTTGAAATTTTCACAGATTTACAATAATGACCTATATTTTATGATTCATTTGGTAACTATACACTTTATGTAATAAGTCCCAGCCTTTGAAAGTGAAGGTACTTTTGCCAGAGCGCCGTGGTGACGTATAATATTTTACTATATACAATGGTCAATGGCAGCTTCATTAATTTATAAAATACTTAGATTTACAAAAAGTTCATTGTTTGCAACAAAATTGATGCAACAGTAAGAGATTTATGTTAAATATTGGCATTCACGGTGTAAATAAAGTATGGATAATAAAACATGTATATTTTTCCGGCGTTCCCCAATTTTCAGAGCAATGAAAATTAGCCAGTTGTTTTAAGCCAGTTTTAATAATGTCATAAAATGAAGGTTCTATATTGTCTAGAAGTCGAGATATTGTATAATTTTGTTTCTCGATCCAATTTAAAGCTTCGACCCCTCTCCACCTCCTCACCACGGCTCTTATGAAAATACCTTCACCTTCAAGAGATAGGACTTCATACTTATTACATAAATTGTATACTCATCAATTGAATCACTGAAAATCTGTGAAAATTTCAACTCATATTGTTAATTCCCAAGACACTGATTTTGAGTAGATTCCGTTCATACATACCAAAAATATCCGCCATCTTGAATATTTATTTTGACAAAAATATCGTGATCATTGACCCCAAAATTCCTGAGACTCCAATTTTGATTCTTCTCCGACCATAAATGACAAAAATTTCCACCATCTTCCAGCCGAAATCTTGAATATTGATTTAGACATAAAATTCGTGGTCTGCGTCTGCAAAAACCCTGAGATACAGATTTTTCGCCGTTTTGGACAATAAAAGCAATAATCATTCGACATTTTGAAAATTCATCAGTACTTTGTAGTAACTTTATAGGCGAAACCCGCATCGGAATATGAAACGTCTCAAAGAGTATTACAGAAAACAAAAAAATAAGTTACTAATTAAGAAAAATACAATGCAACAAATGTAAAATATAAGAAAAAAAAGTACGGTATTGACAGGGATATAACCAGGGCCCGTTAACTCGTATACCCGCAGCACCAAATTGACGAAATCAATATTTATTGCATCATTTGGAAGTATTAAACACGTGGGTATGTAGCTTTCAATGGCCGTACCGTATAGCACCCATTTATTAATCGACTTTTATGAAATTTTAGTATGTTTTGCTGCGTAGTCATCTTAATGTACCCAGTAGAACCAGAAAGTAGAAAACCAGTAGAAGTAGAAAAATTTCAGAACTGTACGATATATTATTATTGATATATATTTTTGGGACGACACTGTAGTGACATTTATTATTGGATTCCGATCATAAAATACGTAGGGACGGACAGACGCGGACGGGCGAACATTATGAGAGTTGTTTAAAATTTTATGACACAATTGTACCAAAACTTTTGCCATCCGACGAAAATTGGCGTTTTTAGTATTTCCGATCAAATGCAGTATACTCTTCTTTCGACTTTCGTAGCGAAGAGTATAATAAAATATTGAACAAAAATTAACATTTATTTAGTAAACATGGGTACATTGCTCTCTGTTACTCTAATCGCTTTCTAAAAATTCACGCAGTTTAGATAGAAGTTAAATTGTCTTGTCAATATTATCGGGTATTATATACATTATATACATTCCTGACCTACCAGAAATGCAGCCCACATAATTCCAGGGACTACATATTGCACCAAACACAAGAGTGTTTACTCACCTACTCGACCTACGGCTCGAGAATTTCCAATATGCGAAGGATGTGTAACTACGCCAGCTACTTATTGATCCTTTAGGGATCGTAGATACTGTCTATTGTACTGCAAATGCCAATATCTACCCACATCTGCAATATACATGAAGATTCCTGACCACCGTAAAGCACATTGGGTAATCTGAGACAATAGCAAATATTTCAATGTCGGCGTCTAGCACACATATTATTCATTCGCTATTACATATAGCACCAAAGAGCAACGTAATATTTTCAACATTTTACCACTAATTAAAATCCATCTTGAATTTTGGGCTAAAGTTTAGAAATCTATTGCGCTCCTGATTTACTATTTTTTAAATATTCAAGCGTAATATACCCGTATAATTTAACGTTTTATAGTTGCTATTCAATATTGTTAATGTAGTCTTTATTATTCTAAAATAAATCAGATTTATTCTGTCTTCGATATAAAACTCAATAGGTGTTCAAGTTGCACCCTTTTTAATTACTTGTCGAAGATGAACACTGAAAACAGCTCTATCGTACTTTTAAAATGCATAAGAAGGACATAATAAATCCAGTCTGAATAATTTTATTTTTTCATAGCAGTTTGACTGAGGGATACAGATTTTACATATTTTAAAAAACTACTTAAATTTGCAGCACAAAATGTTGGTCTTATAACTCGATTCTGCTTTGACCAACAACAAGTTCACCCTTTGTCAAAGACGCCTGCGATGCATTTTATGTACAACAAAATGAACAAATTAGTATTACATTTTTTGCTGCGCTGACAGCTAGTCCAAAAACCCAATCCAGTTCCACTTTTCTGTAAAGGATGCAGGTGGAAAAACAAAAAAATGCATATTATTGTACACACTACTTACTTCTGGCTGAGATTCAACGCACCAATAGATGTTACAAAATTACAAGTTCTCATATTTCCGGAAACGGGTCATTAGTTCCTACCAGACGACCGAATGAGGGCGACCAGGGCGGATAGAAAACCGTTTTATCCATAATAGAAAAGAAATTATGATAATTTCAGCATGCGAGTATGGAAACATTTTTCACGTAAAATTAATTCAAGTGGCATGCATGTAGTGTATTAATGACAACGCAAAATGATCATTATCATCATCAGGCACGGCATAAGGTCATCGACTTAAGAAGATGTCGTCTAGAGCCTCATGACTACATCCGGTCATGAGGCATCGCACGTGTTCACCATATGACTCATGATGTTACATTATGGTGAACGAATCTGCAATGGTACTGGGCATTAATAATAGATCTCTTCTATGTTAATGCGGAGAATCCCCAAGGATACCAGGAAATCCCCTTGGAGGATCACAATGGTGATCAGTTAGAGCTATTTTGAGTTCTATCCATGCGTCAAATGGTTCCATACCCACCGCGTAGTAAGTTGTAAAAAGTTACCGGGTTTCAGAGGGAGGGTGAAAAGAGGGGGAAATGGTAATTTTACAATTTTATGATCTACATTAAATTTAATTCATAAAACAAGGTTGGTCATTATACGTAATTATTGAGTAAATACTATTGCCAAATTTTAACCTCCGCCACCTGGTATGTAGTGTGTGCAATTAAATTATCTACTTGTACTTTAACTGCCGAACGTTTTGCTCTCTGTGAGAGCTGTGAGAGCTTCTAAACTATTATTTTAATTACTTACAGATATTATAGTAGATGTTTACTAAGACAAAAGCAATGTTCCTCGAAATGCCAACAAACCGATTCTCCTTGAAGCCCAAGGAGTATATGAGATACCATATCTTGACTGCAATACGTAGGACAAACCAAGTACCAAGTCATACGTAGGACAAACTAATAGGAGGATCAGTGTGTCAAGGAAGCAGGAACATGTGCATTCGGTAAGAAACCATCAACTTAGGAAAACAGTGTAGAGACGTTTTTGATAAATAATTTTATAAGAAATAATTTTATATAATTTGTTCCCGAGATAATCTAGAAAACCACAAAAAGGGGGTGGAAAGGAGGTCCTAGGGGATGGAGCATACTATATAGGGGTGTGAACTTTTCGGTTTAGTAATTCTTTACTATCCTTAACATTTCTACCAATTTTCAAAACTTTCTGATATTTGTCCTATATATTAGTTATAATTTTAACTGTTAATATTTACTGAACTACATATTATATAATCTCCAAATCTTGAAAGTTGGCAGTTATGTCACTAATTTATTTTTAATCTACAAGAGAGAGAGAACAACAAAGTCTACTATATGTGAATGTTGATATATTCGACGAACGTTGTTGTACGGTGCTGTCCGAAAAAGAAAGAGAGGGCATAATTTCTTACATCGTAACTCTAGCGAGAATAATATCAATCAACTGATCGATTTCTTTTTACTAGCGCCGTATGCCGTACTTGTAGTAGCCTTGCACCGTGTCAAAACTCTGACATAATTTTTTTATCTTTAAGTTGAATTCACTTTTTCTTGACTTCCAGTGCACTTATGGGAACCCGCACTAGGTTGCCATTTTTCCGACGGAAAACATCCAAAACTCAATCTCCTCTCTCTCGTCTTCATGATTGTGTATTATGTTTACGTTTCTCATTGGGGAACTAGTAACGTTTGTATACATCCGGACGAGTTGTTTCAAGACACATTTGACTAGTGAAATACTGATTTGATTCGTATGGTTTATAACTATGTCGTAACCACCAACTTTCAAGATTTGGATCCTAAAATATCACTTTTTGTGTGTAATATCTAAACCTGACTTAATAAGTAAAAGGTAGAGTCGCGTAATCATTATATTATATATGTTGCATTACTATTTTTATTTAAAATCGATTTTATCTGGGATTGGTTGCACACAATTAAATTTCAATTGATTTGGTGGTTCAGAAGATTTACTGGTTCAAATAATTGCAACTGAAATGCATGAAATATCGGACATGTTTCATGCGGAAAATGCAACTTAACTAGAAGATGGAAAATAGTGACTTTAAATTTTTACGACGAATATCTAAGTTCAGTATATTTATCTTGCATTGGTGTAGAAGAGTAGGTAATACATTACAGCAACTTGCCGTTTATCCAGAATGTCCCTAATTGTCTATATAATCGATAAATCTGGCAACGGAGACGACTTTATGGATCAGTAATTACGGCACTAGTTCGGAGAAATTCTGTCTGATTAAACATTAACTGTCCCTCCATGGTGCTTTTGCACCATTAAATCCGAGCTCTATGTTTACATCTTGTGCGTAATCTCTTCATAATGACTGTTCACAAATGACAGGGAGCGTGAAGAAGCTTTTGTCTTGAAAGATCGTTGAGCGACAATACCCAGCCGCATCCTGTAGGGAGTGTAGGGTGTGATAAAGTACATACCTACGAGTGAAGAATGCCTATGGTTATATGGCAAAGATAGAGATTTTTTATACGTGAACAAATAGCGTTATAGAGAAAAGTGGGAATGTCACCATTCTTTAAACTTATGCACATTAAAAAGCTTTAAAATGTGCAGTAAAGCTATTTAAGCGTGTTTGGGATTTAAAATATTTCGCGATTATTGTATTTTTAAAACGCGTTTCAGTTAATAATAATTAACTGAAAGATAGGTTTTCTTCCTTGTGCAGTGTTTTATTTCTTGAATATGTATTATAATCTTATCATATAGATTTAATAAGTTCAATATGTCGGTAACCAATTTTTGTGATACATTTTTTCACCATTTTGAATAACATTTTTTTATATATTGAAAATAGTTTCGGTTATTACAATTAATTAGGTGGATATATTTCAAAAAATTATAAATTTCAAATAAAAAATACGCTCCTGGTAAGGCTTGAATATGGTGAATATGGTGAAGAACACATCCAATATTTGAAAACTTCTGAAAGATGTGAAAATATGAAAAATAATAACGATATATGTTTCCTGAAATTGAAACAAAAAAATAGAGGAATGTGATAAAAATAAGTTCCGAATCGTAGCCATCCAGTGTGCACTCAAAATGTATCCCCAAAAAAATAAACATACATTTATATGATGAAACAATCTAAAAAATATTCTTGTGAAACATACTGGTCTTTCTTAGGGCACCTTATGCCATTATACGTATCTTTATGTAATTGTCCTTTAGGGCAAGAGAAATATCAAACTGTGTCGTCTCTCTAAAAGGATTAAGTGAAAAAATACAAAAATACATTGCAAAAATGCAAAAGATGCGTGATTCGAATACACAAACCTAACGCATTCGCTTTACCCGGTATGCTACTAACGCTCTGGAAAGCTGCTAATGAAGTAATTATTTGAATAACTCAATTAGACTCTAGTCTGTTCTGTCACAGAACAGAGTCTCATGCTCCGTGTTCACACAGCTCATGCTCCGTGCACAGAACTTCTGTGCGCAGGGAGCATGAGCCGAACGCACGAAGTGACAGTCACTGCGTAATAGTTATTTATCGTATAAGTGTTTATCCACGCAAGGAAGTTTAAACTCGAGAACGAAGTTCGAGAGTAATTTTCCAC